>CM038214.1:63264096-63371408 GCA_021442155.1 Cymbidium sinense | reverse complement strand
GGGAATATATATCCATGGATTTGATTTTAGGTTTTTTGAGGACACCTAAAGGATGTGAAAATAATTTTATGGTTGTGAATAGATTTTCTAAGATGACACACTATTTACCTTGCTCAAAATCAAATGATGCATCATATATATTGGGGTTGTTATTTAAAGAGGTTGTAAAGTTACATGGAGTTCCATCTATCATAGTGTCTGATAGAGATGTTAAAATTGTATCATATTTTTGGAAGACCCTATGAAAGTTAATGGGTACATGACTGAAATTCTCATTTGCATTTCACCCACAAATCGATGGACAAATAGAAGTAGTCAATAGGACTTTAGGAAACTTATTAAGATGTTTGGTTGGGAAGAACTTAGAAAATTGGGATTTAACATTGTCAACATCTAAAGTTGCTTACAATAGTACTGGTTCCATCAACCCATAACACATTTGAAATAGTTTATGGGTATATTCTTAAGATGTCTATTGATCTAACTAGCACACCTACTCATGCATTTTTTTTGATTCAAAATATATATATTTGCATATAATTTTCTTAGCCTCATGAAAACATAAAAGATAATTTGAAACATAAAATTGTAAGTATGCTGAAAAAACAAAATAAAATTTTTAAGGAATATAAGATAGTGATTATATCCTAGTATGCATCTACCTTGAGAGATTTCTTTCTACCAAATATTAAAAGTTACAAGTGAGAGAATGTGAGCCATTTAAAGTTATTAGGATACTTGGTACTAATGTTTATATTCTTGAATATCCTCACATGTTTATTAGCTTCTTTTTATGTGGAAGATCTAATATCTTTTAAAAGAGTCACCTAACCTCCAAATTTGTAGGATGTTACTTTTATAAAAGAAGATAAAAACATTTGTAGGTATCTATCCATCTAATATTTTTTAAAGTGGAGAACATCATTATAGTTGAAACATCATCAAATAGTGGCACTATTTAATGATTCCTAATTAGATGGAAAGATAATGAACCAAGTGAGGATACTTGGTTAACTTCATACAAGGTGTAGAGTCTTCCTCCCAAGCTTCTAGAAGACCTCCATGATTCCAACTCTTCAAAGAAGAGTTCTTAGCATCTAGGGGAATTGATGTACACCAAGGAAGTAAGGAAGGAAGAGGACCTATAAGATCTTAATATAAAACAAGGCTATTAAGACTTTTTATTTATATTTTTGTTATAATTTGTATTAGGTAATATGGTTTATCATGTTTAAGTGTTGTATTAGGTAATACTTGAAATCATGTACTAACATGTGTAGGTGTTAGTTTGGCACCATGGCTCTATGTTTACTATATTTTATCTTTAGAGATAGAGAGGATAGTGCCTTTGCATTATTTTCTAGCACCTAGCTCTCTACATTCCATCTAGTTCATTTTAAGGCAATTTTCAAAACTTTAGGAGTTATTCTGAAGGGATACACCCTTTGGGTGTTTAGTAACTTATATAAAGTGTTTTATCTATGGAATAAAATGATTATTATTATTTTGTGAAAATATTGAGTGAAGAAACTCTTAGATTAGAGCTTAGTGGTTGGCTAACTAGGGAGATTGAGTGATCTCTCCTTTGCAATCAACTTTAATGAATTAAATTACTTTATGCTTCTTACTTTGACTACACTAATATCCTAGAGATTTCACTTTTAATTTTAATATTTATTCATTGCTTAATTTAAATCAAATTTATGTTGATTTTAGTTCATGTAATGCTTTTATTAAGTCTGTTCAAGTCTTGTATTTAGAGTTTGAAATTTTTTTGACAATCTACTAGTGTCATCCCCATATATGAGTACATCTGAAGTCTAGGCTACCCACCATGCCAAGAAAGGCATGCATAGTCGATGTAGTAATAAATCACAACTATAATTATTAAAAATCTCACTAAATTAGGAAAGGAGTACATGGGGTATCTACACCAAAATTAATAATTTATAATTTCCCTATCATGCCAAGAAAGTGACTATGAGAGATTACCAACTATGTCATGAGCATCTCATATGAGCTTTCTTTGCCTTGTAAACAAAAACATGCACAAGTTCTAGTTGTCCCACCAAACATGTCACATTAGCAATTTTAAGATTTTGGTTTGGGGTATTTTATACCTTATCACATAAATCAATCAATGATGAGATGCATGAATTTTGAAGAAGAGAGAGAAAATAGGAGAATAGAAGTCTTTATGTTTAGTGAAAGAGATATGAAAGAGTGAAAGAGAGTTGTTGGGTACTTAATTTTGGAGTTTCAAGCTTGTTTGTGGGTTGTAGGTGGTTAAGGGATACAGGTTATTTGAATTTACAATGAAATGAAGAAATGAGAGGGTGGAGTGGTGATGCATTAGATTTAGTTGAGGAAGTTAAGGCTAGTGGTAAGAAAGAATAAGGGGAGAGCACATGGAGGGCTTGGATGGATGTCCAAGATTGCATGCAATCAAGATTTACATCTTGGCCTCAAGTGCTATGCAACATAGAGATGAGATAATCATGGAGTGATTTGCATCATGTGTAGCAGGGAGTTAAAGGGGATGAGGGCACTCATAAGGTGGCTTACAGTGTGGTTACCTATGTCATCGAAGAGGGGATGGAGGAGATATGCATGCTGGGAGCTCAAAAAATTGAGAGGGAGGGGATTTTGGCTTTGGTGATGTGCCAAATGAGCACGGGAGAAAAGAAATTAAAAGTGCTCAGTGAGGATGAACTATGAGATAAGAATGAAGAAGAATTCAAAATAGCATTTTAGGAGATTATAAAGATAAGGAGATGAAAACAAGTTGGGCATGTGAAGGAGTGGGCTTAACTTGATTTGGGTGGTGGTGCCTGAGAGAATTATGTTGGATTAATTGATCATTTTCTTAAAATACATGGTAATTTTGATGAATTTTCTAGTGTGACTACCTCGTGTTGACTTCAAGAGCCTCACCTTACATGAGATGGATTTTGATGATAATAAACACATGTTCAAATGCTACTAATCAAGTTAAATTCAAGTGTGCAAGAAAATTCTTCAACTCTAGGTTCTTTAGTCATTTCATGATGCTAAAGCTATTGGGCTTGAATTGGGTGGGAATTTTTCTAGAGTTAAGTATATTAAGGCAAATGAAAAGCTCACTAAAATAAAATAAAATCAAATTCACCACCATGATAAAATTAACTCCTTATGAGTTATTCTTTGGTAAGAAACCTAAGATTAGTTATTTTGATATCTTTGGTTGTAAAAGCTTCATTTTAAATAATGGTAAAGATTCATTAGAAAAATTTGATAGTAAATCTGATGATGGTATCTTTTTAGGATATTCTTTGAATGGTAGATCTTATAGAGTTTACAATAAAAGAAATATGATTGTTGAAGAATTAGTACATGTCATATTTGATGAAAATCCTATAGATTCTATTAAAGATGATGTGATTGAAGATGAGGTAGATGATTTTTAGAAAATGAGTTTAGAAGAAAATGTAGTTGATTCTTTACCCAAAGATTAGAAATTCATTAGGAATCATTCTAAAGACTTGATTAGGAGATCCTTCCCAAAGAGTTAGAACTAGAAAATAAATCTAAGGAAGTGATGAATCATTATACATTCTTATTTGAGATTAAAGCAAAGTCAATAAATGAAGAGGAGGATAACTATTGGATTGTAGCTTTGGAAGAAAAGTTAAATCAATTTGTAAGAAATGATCTCTAGAATGTTCCTAAACCTCAAGATCAAAATGTTATAGAACAAAATGGGGTTTTTCAGAATAAATTAGATGACTTGTTATTGTTAGAATAAGGCAAGATTATTTGCACAAGATACACTAAATTAAGGGATAGGTTTTGAAGAATCCTTTATCATTTAGCTATATTAAAATTGTAGATTGCTCCTTTTAAAATCATTTATTAGATCAAATGTCTTTGTGTAGAGTAGTCTCTAGTTTTGAAAACCTAAAATTTTTTATCATGTTTTTAAAATAAAGAAAGCATTGTATGAATTGAAACAAGCTCTTAGAGCTTAGTATGAGATTGAGTAGCTTTCTTAAAGATCATGGCTTTAGGAAGGTAGAGTAGATACCACCTTTTTCTTAAGAATTTAGGTGATGACTTGATTGTTCAAAATTATGTGGATGATATTTTATTTGGTAATATAAATGAATTTTTTGTGCATTGAGTTTTCATCTTTAATGTCTAACAAATTTGAGATGAGCAAGATGGGTGAACTCAAGTTTTTCTTGGGGCTTCGAGTAAAGCATTAAGAATTTTTCTATCATTTATCAAACCAACTATACTAATGACTTCATAGAGAGATTTGTTATGAAAAAATTTAAATCCAATAAGACTCCCATGATCCCCACTAAACTTAATTTAGATGAGTCAGGAAAACCAGTTGATCAAAAACTTTATGGAAGTATGATAGGTTCTCTTTTGTATCTTGCTATTAGTAAGCCTGATATTATATTTGTTGTATGCTTATGTGCTCATTTTTAGGCTTCTCTAAAAGAATATCATTTAATTGATGTTAAGTGTATGTTCCATTATTTATTTGGCACTTCTAGGTTTGGTATCCTAAAATTCACTTTCATGTGACTTGATTGCTTATTTTGATGCGACTTTAGAGGTAAAGTAGATAGGAAAATGCATCCCAACATATTAATTTTTAAGATAATCTTTAGTACCATGGCCATCTAGAAAATAAAACTCCATTGCTCTTTCAACTATTGAAGCTAAGTATATAATTGCTAGAAGTTGTATTTCTCAGGTTCTTTGGTTGAAGCAATAATTAGAAAAATTTAAAATCATGCTAGATCAAATTTCTATTAAGTGTGACAATACTAGTGCAATTTTTTTGACAAAAAATCCTATCCAACACTCTAGACCTAAACACATAGAAATCAAACATCACTTTATTCAGGATCATGTGAGTAAAGAAGATGTGAATATTGATTTTATTAACACAAAATTGTAAATTCCTAATATTTTTACTAAGTCATTACCTAAGGAATGATTTTGTACCCTAAGATGCATGTTAGTAGATCCAAGCATGTAATTTTATTGTTGTTCATTTTAAATTTTTTGATGTTGTTAAAAGGGGAGAAAATAGTATGGTTTTCTTTCTCTTATAATTCATAGTTTTATGGGGATCTTTTTCATGTTATACTCATGTTATATTCTTACTTCATTTTGGCTTAAAATTGTTAAATTATTTAAAATCTTGTTTATTTACTTTGCTATAATTTATCAATGTAAATTATATGTCCAAAGGTTGATGAAAGGTCATTATGCACCTTCATCACTATTTAACACCAACATAGGTTTGTCATCATCAAAAAGGGTAAGATTGTTGACTTCATGAGCCCCACCTCATATGAGATGGGTTTTGGTGATAACAATCACCTATTTAAATGCTATTAATAAAGTTAAATTCAAGTGTGCATGAAAATTTTTCAACTACAAGTTCTTTAGAAATTTGAAGATGCTAAAGCTATTGGACTTAAATTGGGTGGGGATTTTCTAGGATTAACAATATTAAAGCAACTGAAAAGCTCACTAAAATAAACTAAATCATTCATTTATTTTAAAATAATTTATTTTAGAATTATTCATAAAGTCTACATTTCATATTCTCAATAATTCTACAAATTATTCATTTTCGATAATGTGAACTACATGCATAAACTTAGTTCCATTTATTGTGTTCTCATGCATGTTAAATTAATTTCACATTTCATTAAATTATTTTAATGATTAGTCATGTTCATTATACATTTATTCAATGCATGAATCTAAATTATCTAAAAATTATTTAATGTATTATTTTTCTCTCTCCTATTATCCTAGTTTTCTCTCTCCTATCCTATCTCTCATCCTAAACCTTTTTGCCTTAATATTTTTATGATTATTTGCAAAATAAATCATGTGAGAGCTATGAAAATTATTTCCATAATTAGCCCTTTTTTCTAAATTAAAAAATTCATTAATCTAAATCTTTAATTTAAATTATTTTGAATTCAAATTAAATATTCTTTTGCTTACATGTGCAAATTTGAACTTAGCTCTTTATGGAATGTTTATGGCTGATCATATGCTACTCTAATTGAGCTAATTTGATTTAATTTAATTTATTTAAGTTAATTAAAATAAGCTATAGAATTATCTTCTTTCCTTTTATATAAATTTTATTTTTGGAAACTTCCCATGTCCAACCATATCTTTAGTTAAATTTAAATTAATCAGATAATGAATATTGATTTGAATTCTCCTATGATTTGATTCATCATCATTTAATTGAAATTAAGTACATTAAAATAAATCTAATTTATTTTTAAAATGTATCTTGGACAAATTTTAATAATTAATTTGG
The DNA here is from genome assembly GCA_021442155.1 of Cymbidium sinense. Classification (NCBI taxonomy): domain Eukaryota; kingdom Viridiplantae; phylum Streptophyta; class Magnoliopsida; order Asparagales; family Orchidaceae; genus Cymbidium; species Cymbidium sinense. Next base: position 63,365,059 of record CM038214.1, on the reverse strand, counting down.
ATTTAATTTAAAATGTTCTAGAATCATATCTTTCCCTCCTTCATTCAATCAAGATAGTTTGATTGAATATTCCATGATATTGCATTGAATACTAATTGAATCCCATCATAAAAACTCCCTTGGCCAGCCCTATCTATTACATAGTTTAATTAATCAAATTTGAATTATTGCCCTATTTACTTAGCTAATTAATGGTTTTATGCATTGTTTGCTAATAATTCAAATTCACCTTTTTTTTCTCTCTTTCTTTGCAGATCCACATGCTAATTAGCTTTCAAAATTAATTTGGAGATCTTGTCATGAGATGAATTGATTAAAATTTAATCACTTTATAAATCTTTCCTCCCTTCAACCAATTTCCATGCAAAATCTAATTAATTTGATTGATTCAACTTGAATCGCTTGCCATATGTATTTTACCTCCAAGTTTCCTGAACTCTATCATGCAAATTGAAATTCAATTTGATTAATTCAAATTAAAACTTCTTACAAATAGGATTTCCCTCTTCTTTGTCTTGGTCAAACCCTTCATCATGCAAATTAATTTTATTTTGATTGGGTTAAGTTAAATTACTTCCTAAAGTATTTTTCCTCATATTTTCCCTCTTCTTGGCCAACCCCTTGATTCCTTTTCTTATTTATAATGCTCTTAAGACTAAGTTATTCTCTTGATTGAACCCTTGCTAAAATTTTTCTTGGAGATTTCTCTTGGTGAATCAAGTGCTAACCTCTTCATTATATCCTTCCTTTCTAGTGATTGCTTTGAAGCTCGCCCAAAATAAGTTGGAGGTGCAAATCCTTTTGGCCGAGAGCCATTCAAGATTCTTTTAATTTATTTTTTGCTATTCATGTGTGTGACTTTGATCTCTTTCTTGGCTTATGGTTTCTTATAGTTTGGTCAATTTATTTTGTGCTTAAGTCATATATTCATACACATTTTAGGTTAGCTAAAATCTTTAATTATGCTTGGTTAAAGCTTTGTGCTTGCAAATCTTTCTCTCTTCATCATTCTTACATATCCTTAAATGAGATTAATTTTGTGTTGATTATTTCATAAAGAACTCTTGTGAGTAGGTAAGTGTTCTTTCCTTTAAATTGTCTCATCTCATTTGCATTTGTTATAGTTTTTTAAAAGAGACTTCAATTGAGTTTATGTGCTTTAATATTGAATATTCATTTGATTTTTTTTCAAAACTCAACAATTTAAAGAAAAGTTGACTGGTTTAGTTTCCAAATTTTTATTGTGCCACACTTTAGATCATTGATTAAATCATTATGATTTCAAATTCTTATATTCTTTTCAAACATTTTAAATATTCACTTGCATCATATACATCTTTCATGTTTTATCATTGCATTCAATTTTAAATACAAACTAAAGTGAGCTCTCTTTCTTACTTGTATTTTCACTTGCTTTAATATTGTTGTAGTTGGGTTATGAGAGCAAAATACTTTTAAATTGAGAGTTAGATACTTTTATATTCCTCTTTCTTATTTTCTTGTTGGGTTGTACTTGCCCATTAATGAAAGTACATGGTTGGGTTGTACTTGCCCTTTAAGGAAAGTATAGTATTGTGTTGTACTTTCCCATGAAGGAGAATATGAGAGATTTGTTATAATATCAACTTTGATTTAGTGAATTTCTAGCCCGCGTGGGCGTAAGCTAGTTTTTTGGGTTTGTGGAACCATAAAATTATTATTATTCTTATTATTATTATTATTATTATTATTATTATTATTATTATTATTATTATTATTATTATTATTATTATTATTATTATTATTTAAATTATTTTTAACCCAATTCCATCCACTTAGGTGCTATAGTTGAACAACACCTCGGAAATATGTTTGTTTATTCTTAGTAAAGTTGATATTTCAATGTAATGATGTAGTCTATTTTATACTGAGGTTTTGGGTTGCTTTAGCATTAATCAAGGTTATTTTAGCTCCTTCGGCACTAACCTAGTTGAATAGGAGGGCCCTGTTGATAAATTTTGACATTTCAAAGATATTAGCATAATTAATTTTGCAAATGGAGATTGCTTGGTTATCATCAAGGCCTTTTGACTTTAATATGCATGAAATTATACTAAGGACACATCACCTCAATTAAGTGATCATTAGATAATGTGAGAGGACTCCATAGTCATTTTTTATATTTAAGACATGTTAACATAGTTTGTTTGGAAATCTAAGAATATTTTGATCAATTTTGATGAATGATCGAAGTCATTTTGACTTTAATCTAGACATCATCACATTTGTAGAGACAAATTTGCTTTATTTACGATTCATCGTATGGGATATATGTAGAGTTCAACAAGTACCTAAAGTATAAATTTTAACTAAAATTTAGCACATAAAATCAAATTTTGACAAGCAAAAAAAAATAGTTAAAGAGTTATCATCTCATAAGGACTTCTACTAATTAACTACCAAAGTTGAGTTAACCTTAGAATTTTTTAAATAATATTTTTAAATTTAGTTATGAAGTCATAAAATGAAGATAATAAAGCACCTAATTTAATTGGGTAAATGATATAGGAGAATCAATATGTTTGTGTGTGTTTTTATTTTAGTATGAAAAAAAATTAAATTTCCTTGTTTAACTCTTCTTTATTTCAATTAAAGGCTACGGATTTGTTTTAAATAAATATTTAACTAGATTTTTGAAATGTTAAGAAATATATTTCAAAGGGCACTCTATTAATATCTATGTGATATATTCAACTAAAACATAATTTCTTATAATGTGAATACTATTATTGCAATAATACCATGATAGGAATATTTTTATTATATAGAAGTTTCAATACTTTTCAAGCACAATGACTTTAATTATTACTCCTTTATTACTCCTTGATTTTAAATAATCTCTAATTTATGCAATTGTTGGTCATATAATCAAATGCATAAATAAGAAATCAAACTATTTAACCAAAGTTGAAGGAAGTAAAAGATTTGATCAAACTAGAAAGATATATTGTACCCTAAGAGAAAAAAATTTATAAGTTGATACCAACAAAACACTCAATTATAAAAATATTGTGTATCTAAAAGAAGAAGATTATTGAAGAAGAGGAATAGAAATTAAAAGGTGAACTCATTATTTGATAACATTTTCAATCTTCTACCATAGTGTTCTCCTTAAGAACTTAATTTAATCCCTTTAATAGCTTCTCAAACTCAAGCTAAAATTACACAATGTTCCTTATATTTAGAATATAAAATACCCTATTTTGATAGCAAATTGCCTTGATGCCATGCTTTTTTTTTGCACAAAAGAATGAATTTCAAGGGATTTGGACTAGCTAAATTTGACATTAAAATAATAAAAAATATCCTTTTGAATTGATGGTGTGTAGCTAGTTTAGTTATCTTAACTTAGTTAGGAAGTCTAGAACTTATTGTTATCACACTAAAGCTAATTTTAACAATTTCTAGATTTTACATATCTTGTAAATTGTAATGAGCAAAGGTTCCAAATGTTGTAAACATCTACCTCTAATATGGTGCAATGCTCTTAAGAAGTTGGTAGTTAAGGGTGGGGTAGTAGATGTTAAAGGTGATGTTGCTTAAGCCATTAAAATGAGTCATACATAAAAGCATTCTCTTTTAGGTATACAATTTAGAGTTAAATAAATAAGAGGGTTAATGGCATTTAAGTCACTTGAAGTTTGTATGAATGTATGGTAGTGTGTTCTATAATGGATGGCATAACTCTAAATATTTAGGTGTTTGTATATGGGTAAGAACTATGACTAGAAGCGGAAATGTTATCTTTCTTGGGTGATAGAAGATGGGGATTATGATTTATTTAAGGGATATGGACTAGGAATGGTTTTCAAGATTATAAATATGTAGAATAAGATGTTTTTTATGAATTTAAGATTAGAATGAGTAGCTTATACAAATAATAAAATGAATAACTCATTCTTCCACCAAGAAGAACTAAATGGTTGACCATTAAGCTCCCTCACAAAGAGAATAACTTCTTAATATTTTTTTTGCAATTAAAAATTTTTATTTTGATTTACTTTATAAATATAGCATGCACCATAAATTAGACTATGCTTGATGAAAGGGGTGAGCTAGCAAGCACATATAGAAAAGTGTTATTATAGAATTAATCATTACAACCCCCTCCACTTTAGACATGGCCTCCTACAAAAAGATGCATATATCTCTAATCTAGTGTGCAAATCTTTAATGTAGTAAACACTCCATAAAATATATACATAAAATATATGGCCAACACAAAAAATGTGCACAAATCAAGTAACAATTTTTACAAATTTAGCACATAAAGCCACATTTGATCGCTTATGTAATAAAATAATTAAAGAGTTATCTTCTCATAAAGATTGATTGCTACTAACTACCAAAGTTGAGTTAACCCTAGAATTGTTTAAATGATATTATTAAATCTAGTTATGAGGTGGAAATAAAATGAAGAATAAAAAGAACATAATTTGATTGAGTAAATGATAAAGGAGAATCTTTGTCATGTGTGTGACACACACACACACACACAGAGAGAGAGAGAGAGAGAGAGAGAGAGAGAGTTATAAGGTTTTTGCTTTCACTATGATAAATCTTAATAAATTTTTTTTGTTTAACCCTTCTTTATTACATTCAAATGCTAGAAATTCATTTTAAAAATTATCTAATCAAATTTCTTGGAAGTTATGATACATATTTTCAAAGAGAAGCCCACCAACATCTTTGTGATATATTCAACCTAAAAAATTCATTACAATATAAAACTATGATTGTTATAATACAATACAATACCATAAATATTTTTATTATATAGAAATTTCAAAATTTTTTAGCACAATGATTTTGCTTACTACTTAATTTTAAAATAATCTTTAACAAGCTAATGTTGTTCAAATATTTATATGCATTAATAAAAATCAAGATATTCAATAAAGTTTATAGCATGATATCAACAAAATCTTTGTATCTAAAAGAAGATGATCTTTGAAGAAGAGGAAGAGAACATAAAAAACTGAACTCCATTATTTGATCACATTTTTAGTATTCCCCATTCTAGTGCCTCCCTTAAGAATTTAATTTAATTCTTTTAATAGTTGCTCAAGCATTAGTAAAACATACAAAATTTTCTATAAATTTAACATATAAAATAGTCAATTTGGGCACCAAATTGCCTCAATGCCTTGCTTTTGTACATAAAAGAATGAATTTCAAGGGATCGACTATGTAACTAGAGTTGACATTAATAAAAACAAGATCATATAATCATGATAATGTGTCATTCATGTAGTTACCGTAACTTATTTAGAATCTAGAACTATTTGTTATGACACTAATGCTAATTTTAATAACTTATGTATTTTGATATAGCCTTGAAATGATAATGAGCAAAAATGCTATTAAAATATTACTCCATATGGTGTAGTGCTCTTTTGATGTTGGTAGTTATGTGTGAGTAGTGGAAGTTAAAGGTGAGGTTTCTTAAGCCTTGAAAATGAGAAATAATTAAAAGCACTGTCTTTTAGGTTTAAAATTTAGAGTTAGAGAGAGGGTTTAAGGCTTGATTTGAATTGATTGGAATCTATGACAGTATTCTAGAATAGATGATATAACTTTAAACATTTAGATGTTCATATATGGGGAGGGACTATGATTATGTGCATGAAATGTTAGCTTGTTGTGTAGAAGATGGGGATTGTGATTTCCTTAAAGGATGTGAGGACAAGTAATGATTTTAGAAGATTATAAACATATAGAATAAGAAGTTATTATGATTGTAAGATTAAATTTTGTAGGCATTGTTGACCTCACTTTTGGAGTGAGGATTAACCTTTTTTATCTAAGATTTAGTAACCTTCTAGACACTTGGATTTCCTTAGTGCTAGGACACTTCTAATGACTAAGGGGAGACTAAAACTTGAGTTTTGAGGCTTAAGCTCAAAGTCCATCTAGGACAAATAGGTTTCACTCATCCCATGGCTTAAATCAAGACTCATATCTATTCACTCATCCAAACTCAAGCTCATGTAGAATAAGCTAAACCAACTCCAACCCATTCAATTAATCTTACTAAAATTTGGTTTTCTAATCCAAGCTCCAAGCCAAACTAACTTAAGCCTTAACCCAAATTAACCCCACCATAATCCTATAACTCAACTGAAGCCCATTCAAGTAAACTAAATCAAACTTAATTTTCTCAATCACTCTAATTATTAAATAGATCATTTCAATCCATTCCAATACTTGCTATCGAGCCAATTGAACCAAAGGTTTCAAATGATCCAAAACCTAATTGAGCCCAAATCAATTGCAATTAAAGCCACCAATCAACTTCAAATTTATCATTGAACACACCCCAACCATTTATAACCTTAATTGATCCAAGTTAGCTTGACCAAATCACTTGACCCAAAGTGACCAAAAAGGAGTAATTAGACCAAACTCTAATTCAACTACCATTAGATCAAATCAATCCATACAATCCTTTCATTTATGATTATAGATCATTATTGAACACTCCACTACAATCAATTGGACCTAATCAATCCAATTGACCCTTTGACCCAAGTTGACCCAATTTGGCCTAAAGGGTCAAATTGAACTAAATAGAACCCTAAACCAATTTGATTGAAACCAATTCTAACCACTCACTAATTCAATATTAAACATAATCCAACTTTCAATTGCATACAATTTGTGCAATCTAACTTAATAAACTAATTTGAACTAATGGATTAAATTGAACTAATTCACTCCATAATCCAAGTTAATTCAAATCAATTCATCCAATCAATCAAATGATCAATTGAACATAGACATAACCCATGCCAAGCTAATTTGGCCAATTTGGTCAAATTAGTCAACATGACCCATTTGACCCAAATTGAACCACATGAGCCAAATTCAAATCTAACCCAAATTGAATCAAACTAATTACACTCATAAGTGGCTAATTGAACTCACCCAAATCATCATTTTGGTTAAATTAACTAACAACTCAATTGAACCAATTTGATATGGGTCAAATTTAGCTAAACCCAACTAAACTTGGCATGACTCATCCTTTGGCCACCATGGGCTTGCCCAAGTGGACCCAACCCATTGAACCAACCCACCCAAATGGGTCAAAATCCACATTTGGATGGGTTCTCCACCTCTTACCCCCCATGGAAGCCACCTTTGGCTCTTCTTGGATAAGAGGACCACACCCAACCTAATCCAAAGTAGTTGGGCTTAGGCTTTAGCCAACAAAGGGTGAGTTCACCCATGGAAACCCATTGGTCCACCTGGGGGAGGGCACACCCCATGCCAGCTCACACTCTCAACCCTCACCTTCACCATCTCCATACCTACCTGGCTGGCTACCAAAGACTAATCCAATCCTAACCCTTGATTTAACTAGGGAGGAGGGTATGCTCCTCTCCATGGATTCAAATCAAACACACACCTTCGCAGAGCATTCTGCATAATATCAAGACCAACTCTGACAACCTTTGCAATGACATTTGGTCCACATAGCAATTGACGGGGAGGCAACTTATGATCTTCACAACATGGCTTTGTATCTTCAAGATGAAGCTACCTCTGTCAGTGGACCAATGATCTATAGCTATGTCGGTAAAAATTAAAAAGCTTTGGCCCATGGGGTTGGTTTATTTAAGTGTTTTTTGTGCAATAAGATCCTTTAGATTCATTCCCTGATCATTTTGGAGTCAATTTCTATCAAATGAGCAGAGCTCATCGAGTGACAAAAGATGATGGTCAGCTTCTAGCTGTGGATGACAAATCATCATCCATTCCGCATGATTAGAATGGACAACCATGATTAATCGCATTAGAATATTTAATTTAATTATTTTGGAATCATGATATTAGATTGATGAAATAAAACTTCAACTACCTCTGCTATGTTAGCTGCCACATCAGATAATTTAAGTAATTGATACTATGGCACCATGGGGAAAGCACTGTTGCATCATCATTCATGTGGCGCACGGTTTGAAAGCTTTATTAGGCAATAAAAATATAATTAAATGGATAGAACTTAAAAAATTTTAACTAATTATATAAAAAAATGCAAGTTTTAGAAAGTTTGAATAAAGGAGAATTTAAGAAAAATAAAATCCCTAATTTATGTCTAGTGAATAGTACTTAATTAAAATTTGAAGCCAAGATTAATTACTTTAACTAAAGCCAAATTACTTGGCTAATTAATTCTAAATTTCATGGGATGATTCTATGGGATGTCTCTACCTCACATAATTTTCTTAGAATTATTTTCCTTGTTATTTAAAGAATTTAAAATCTCAATCCTAATTACCCTAATTAATTAATTTAATAATTATTAATATTAATAAATAGTAGAAATTAAATAATTAATAATAATTAATCATTATGAATAGTGAGAATAGTGAGGAAAAGTAATTAGGACCCTTCTCTTAATTATTTTTCTAAATATATTTTCTTAGGAGGATTAATTAGTAGATGTAATATTGAGGGATTAATTAAGAAAAGTAATCATAAAAATAGAGATAAAAAAAATTAATGATTGGTTCAAATAATTTAAACATAATCCATTAATTTACCTTTATGTGTTTAATAACATAAAGTTATTAAGAAAATTATGGTTAACCCATTGGTATGAGAAAATCATAAGAGTACCTAACTTAGATTATTTCCTTCTTTAATATAATTAACTCTTAAACATGAGCTTAATTGCATTAGATTTCTTTAGATTGCAAATTTTATTTCCTAAAGCATATCATTGAAGGGTCATGATCAAGTAGTTAACTAGATTTAAGAAATTTAGGGAAGGGTAATTAAATTGATATGCTTAATGACTTGAACCTAATCAATCCATAAAATCCATTTAATTAACCTCTTTAAATATATTAAATCACCAACATGGGGTGGGGTATTAAGTATCATCACTCAATAGGTTTCAATAACTCAATATCAAAATCAAACATCATATATGTCCATGCTATTTGTGTCACATGTTCATGTTTTCAAAAAAAAAAAAAGATGATCAAAGGAACATGATTACATCTAAGTTGCATGTGTTGGACAAATATTATTATATGGTGTCTATTATCACTAACAAATACCAAATTATTTTCAAAATTATAAGCTAATGATGTAAATTTTAAGCTAATGTTGGTTATAAATATTCAATAAAGTTTACATTTAATTATAATTTTAAAATAATAAAGAATTTGTTTTATCTTTATGCTTCATGTATGTCTACATACATTTGAATTAGCAAGTATATATTTTTAGGTAGCCCCATTGAGGTCTTAGATAACCTTTTCCTAGTTTAAAATGGCATGTACTTGCTTAATTTTATTTATATGTATTCATGTGCAAGAATTTGAGATAAAATTTAACTTTTTGTATCAATAAGCTTTGTATGAATAAAAAGATTTGTTATTATATAATCTTTGCCTGATTTTCATCCCTAAGCTTTTGTATATGTTTACATTTATTTAATTTGGCAAGTATATAGTAAAAATTTTGAGAACATGAGGCTTAAATAACCCCAAGGAGGTCTTAGATAACCTCACTTCCCTGGTTTAACAATGACACATTGTTGACCTCACTTTTGGAGTGAGGATTGAATTTTCCCATCATAGGTCTAGGGGTCTTCTAGACACTAAGAGCTTCTTAGTCATAAGACACTTCTAGTGGCTAAATGAAACCTAAGCCTAGAGACTTAGAAGGATTAGCCATAGGATTAGGATTTTAGGACCTAGGGAAACTTACCAGCCTATAGCTAACCAAGTCTATGCCAATCTCCTTAGCCAAATTACAACCTCAAAATTACAATCAAATCCAATTGAATCCCAATTGTATCCAAACTTCAAACCAAAATCAAATCCACTATAACCCAAACCTAAGCCCATGATTCAATCCAATGGACTTAGCCAAATTTTCCTTCAATATAAACAAATTCAATTGATTTTCTCATAAATCAATCAATTCTTCAATTATCATTCCAAATCAAATATATAATCAAATCAACCAAGCCAAAATCAATTCAATCAAACCTAACCTAACCCATTTGACTTGAAATACTCAAATAAGCCAAAATTCATTCCAAATCAATAAAAGTTATAAACCAATCCCAAATCAACATCCAAACTCAACTAAACTCCCAACTCAAATTCAACTCACTAGCTACTTGAATATAAATTTGACCAAATTGAACTAAACTCCAATCCAACCCAAATTGGATTGAACCAAGCCTTCAAATCTTCACCATGATAATTTTGATCATCTTGGATGGCCTAACTACTCAACTCAATCAAGCCAAACCTATTTAAGCTCACTTAAAGTGACCAAAAGACCTATTTGAACCAAATCTCAATCCAACCCAAATTAGATTGAATCAAACCATCCAAAACCTCCTATGATGATTATGATCCTTGATTGATCAATTACAATCAATGGGTAAAACCAAGTCAATAGCCATTTAACCAACCCACTTAACCTATGAGCAAATGAACCAAACCTCATCCCAAGCCAAATTAATTGTAACCAATGATTCATACTAACCTAAAATCAATCCTTGATGAGATCATCACTTGAGCCAAACCAAACCCAATTAGCCCTTTGACCCAAGTTGATCCAATTTGACCTAAAAGATCAAATTAGGTCAAATCAAAATCTAATCCAAAATTGATTGCAATGGCTTAAGTTCATTCCAAATTGACTATTGAACATGATCTAAGCCTTGATTGAACCCAATTTTATGAAATTAACCCAATTGACCCATTATTTATTGGTTCATTTCTAAATCAAATATTGATTGAAATCAAAGCCTACAATCATCTTCAAATGATCAATTAAATCTAAACCAATGCTTAAAGCTAATTTGGCCAAATTGGTCAACTTGACTTATTTGACCCATATAAATTCAAATGAGCCAAAATAAAATCAACCAAACCAAACCAATTGAACCAAAACCTTTTGAATACTCATTTGACCTTGACCCAACCCTTGGTTTGACCCAATTTGACCAATTGGTCAACATGACCCAACCTAGCCCATTTTGACCCATATGGGAACAAATTATACCAAACACATTCAAACCAAGCCCAACCTATTGAAACTTGGTATGACCCATCCAGCTCACATCAAATCCAAATCCAACCCAACCCTTGACCTGAATTATCCCAAAATCCAATGAGTCAAGCTTGCTAAATAGGATACATACCCCATTTGAATGGCCAAACCCACTCTCCTCCACAAAGATGCCTCTTAGGCCTCCACCTTAGCAAGAAGGACACTTGCTCACTCACCCAAAGGTGGTTGGGTGAACCATGAGACAAGTGGAGGTGAAATCACCCCTCTTTTCCCATTGCAAATGCAAAACCAAGGACTCCCACTTCCCCTCTCATGGTAGCCACTCCCTTCACTCACCCACTCAATGCGACCTCTCTACCACCACCCACCATTGTGGTGGTTGGACTACCACTAGAGGCAAAACTGATCCACATCATCTAATCCAATGATGAGGGGTATACCTCTCCCAATTGACATTGAACATCCAGCTCGAACACTCAAGATGAGCTAGAGCATTTCCTTGAGATTCCCAAGCCTCCTCCTTGTCAAAAAACCAACCCAAAAATAAGACAACTCATCTCTATCCAACTCCAAAAAACTCAACATTCAAATTAACTCTTCCCATACCATTCAAAGCTCTGAGGTGAAATGAATCTTCCCTCAAGCATTTTGAGCATCGAAAGAACCTTCTAGACTAAACTAGTGAGGATTCGGTGACATTTGATCCAAAGCCACCAAGGAATCAAGGTGTCATCTTCTCAACAAGGCTTCACCTCTTCAAGGAGAAGCTACCGATCGGTTCACCGCTAGTCCAAGCTCCGAGTATTTTTAAAGCAGTATTTTCCAATTTATTTTAGGCCTTTTCAAGGAAATGTAAATGTGAAAATCCAATTGTAAGATCCTCGATCACTCCAAAGAGTGGGATCGATCCCAAGCCTCCCGACCTTGATGAGCTCAATTTGGGTAGGAAGCTATTGTCTATCTTCCATCTCTTGACGATAGATCATCACCATCCATTCCACATTAGAATGGATGACCATGATCTTCCATTAGATTTAATCTATTTTATTTCCTAAAGGAACTACGGGATTAATCCATCTTAAATCGATGGGGATGAAAGCACATCCACTGGCGCCACATCAATGCTGAGTTAGACAATTTTAAATAACCAATCCCATGGTGCAACGTAGAAAGCGTGCCACATCAGCGATCCACATGCAACCAACGGGATTAGGCTTAATCATCTTTTTTATAGAAAAATAAAAAAATGCATATAAATACTCATTTTAAAGGTAAAATGGAGGAGATTTAATTAAAAATATTCCCATTTGATTTTGAATAATAACCAAGGCTTAATTAAGGCTTGAATGCAAACTTAATTAGTTGAATTTATCCCTAATCACTTGGGTAATTAATTCAAGATTTGGAGAACTGATTTAATGGGATAACCTCTGCCTCCCATGATTTTCTTGGAATTTATTACCTAGGTAATTAGTAAAATTGGTGTTTTAAACCCTAATTACCTTCACTAATTAATTTAATGATTAATTAACATTCAAAAAAGATTATTAATTAAAGCTTATTAATCACTAAGTAATAGTAAATGGATGAGGCAGAATGATTAGGACCTCCATCCTAGCCTTTTTCCTAAATTCATTTCATTATTAAAAGGATTAATTAAAATGGTAATTAATTAAATTAATTAATTAATCAAATGGCTAAATTAAATCAAATTGAAATGCAAATCACATCGATAATTAATAATGAAATATAGGGTTCCTCTTTATGTGTTTAATAGCATAAAGACCCTTAATAAAATTATGATTAACCCAAAAGTGTGGGAAAATCAAAAAGTACTTAATTAGATTCTTTGACTTAATTAATCTTTAATTATGAGCCAATTGCATTAGTTCTTTAGAAATATTGCAACTTTACTTTCTCACATGTTCATATCTTTTGGCTCATGATTATATGATTAATCAAATTAAAGAAGCATAGAAAATGGTAATTAAGTGATTTAATTAATGATTCAACTTAATTTTATAAAATTCATTTAACTACCTTTCCTTAAACCAATTATGATTACTAATATGGGAATAGGATCAAAATAGCAAATATTTTCTCTCCTTATTAAGTTCAACTCAAATCCAAAATCAAATTAATAATGAACTTTTGTTCTTTAAATATATATTTTTAATGTGATTGTCCTTAGGAATTAATATATTTGAATGAACTATGTGTTTATATTTAGTTATTCCTTTCAAATCACTTATAAATGTTGTATGTCATATGAACCCATGCATTCATGTTTTTAAATCTATATCAATCAAATAGATTTTGCTGGTGTAAGCTTGCACGTGTTAGCTTAACTTAATGATATGTGTGACTATTATCACTAATAAATTCAAATTTTCCAAAGCTTATAAATCGATAATAATATGTGGAATGATGATAGTTATAAACTCATATAAGACTTGCATGTGCTTATAGTTATGAATGTGAAACTCTCTTTCTTGAATTCATAGATATACATAGGTTTGAATGTTAATGGGTATATAGTCTGGACATCCAGAATATGAGGCTTTAAGTAGTCCAAAGAGATCATTTGATTATCTCACTTCCCTAGTTAACAAAGGCACATACCCATTTGATTTTCATTATTATGTATTTTAGTATTAGAATTTATGAAGCTTCAATTCATATGCATAAATAATTCAATTGGAGAAAATACAATTTTTACATAATATTCATCTTTATAATTGTGTATACATTTATATGTATTTAAGATAGCAAGTGTTTAGATTGGACATCCTAGGAATATGAGCCTTTAAGTAGCCCCAAGGAGGTCATTTGATTACCTCACTTCCCTGATTAACAATGGCACATACTTGCTTACATCTTTTATACATGTGTATGTGTGCTTAATTAAATGATGAAAGTCCCCTTTTGTTATTAAAAAATACATGCATCCATAACCATCTATCAAGCATACATTACATGTAAGTTAGTGCTCTCTTCTTATGATTCATATATAGATTTACATAAGTTTGAATGTTAATAAGTATATAGTTTGACATCTAGAATAATGAGGCTTTAAGTTGCCCCAAGGAGGTCATTTGATTACCTCACTTCTCGTTAACAATGACATGTACTTATTTGATTTCATTCCTATGTATTTTGGTATTAGAATTTGGATAGAGCTTTAATTTGCATGTATAAAATAATTCAATCAAACACAAATGTAAATTCCAAATGCATGTATCCATTCATCACTCAAGTGTGCCAAAATATGTTTTGTGTATAGGTATGCTAAGTGTTAAATCATGTGCATATTAGATGTGATGGAAAAGAATGACATGATATTTGTTGTGTGATATTAATTCAATTACATTAATCTTAAGATGCCTTTCATATTGAATATGATTATTTAAAGTTAACCCAAACTTAGGATTAATAAGAAAATACTTAATAAACCATTCACTAAAAGAACTAAGTCATAAAAATATTATTTAGAAAATGGTTTAAGGTAGGGATGTGAGGAGGTGAACTCCTTTCCTCTTTTATAACACTTAGATGCTAAGTGTAAATCAAATGAAATTAAGCAAAATACAAACTAAAATTCACAAATCAACTAAACAACTTGAAGTGGAACAACCTTTATGTTAAATTAGATTCTTTCACACTTAGAAAATCACAACTTTAATGCTTAGTTAAGACATACTACAAGCCTTAGCACACACACTAGAATTAAGCCACTTCTAGTCTAAGTTAGGATGTGTATGTATAATGGCTATTTTGTTTTATTATGTAATGTTTTAGACGAATGTTAAGGTGCATGTTTCAGAGTGGATGTTAGGCCACTCTTAGCCTCATATTATTTTTGCTGAGGTTATGCTTAAAGGGGTTGCTTAAGAATAATTATAAATATTTTGCTTGTAGGTTGCTTAAACCCCTAAGCATAACCCAAGTTAGATATGGGCTTGGTTACCCATGTGTGGGGTTCTAAGTCTAAATTATGAATATAACTGCTTGGGATTGTATGTATGTTTAGCTAACCTCTATTTTGTAGGTGTAGTTAGATTTACTTTTCCTATGTAAATGTAATTTTTATAATAGAATTAGGATTAGTGCTATGGGGGATTAGGATGAGCAGTGGCTAGAAGGCCTTGTCCTGGGGTGCCCTTTGATGCCTTTGGAGCAAATCAAACTAAAAAAGGAGAAAGAAGAAATGAAGACTGCCATAGCATATATTCATTTTTAATTATAATTATTCTTCTTACATTATGCAGTGGAAGAAGGTTGACTGGCTCCCATACTTGAGCAGTCGCTTTACCCGTACATAACCTTTGATATTCCATCTCTAGTCAGTGTCATATTTGTCATGAGTGAGATAAAGACTAAGCTATACTGGTACACTACATTGGAACTAATAACTCTACTTGATATATGAGTTAGATCTCTTAAGGTTCCAAGATTAACCACTAATTGCTTCCAACCTAACTTCATTTACAACTCTTTGATCCGGGTGGAATTTGTGGGTCACATGGGAGATGCTATAAAGGAATGGTACACTAAGTTGGGTAGAGATACCTTCTCTGTGAAAGAGTTCTAAAGGTCACTTATGAACTAGAAATAACACTCTGACCTACTCAAAGAATGACTATTCTTGTAGCCTATTAAATGATAGGTGGTATCATGGGTCATAAAATAGGTTTTTTAGTTGCTAGAGAAGAAAATCTAAAGTACTTCCATGATGGGACACAAGACCAACCAAGAAAAGAGTAGAAGAATGTCTACCAATGTTTGAGAGTGTTAGACTTAGAACAAGAAGGTTTTCCTGGCATCCTATATATAAAAAAAAAGATCCACTATTTTTGCTCAATTATTTGATAGAAGAAGTTTTGCTACTATCTATCTCATTGATAATGAAGTAGGCTTTCCTACTTTTCTTTCATAACCTTCAACTGACCTTGTTAAAAGTTTAGCAATCCCCCAACTCCTCTCAAATTTTGAGATGAAATAGAAATTGAACTATTTTGCTCGATGGTAAGCCTTCCACATAGAAATAGGCTTTGAACTGAGAAGATTGGATTTGATTGCCTACTTATTATGACCCTACTCAACTAGGGTCATGAAAAGCCCACAGGGTAGACAAATAAGTTTAAAAGTGATTGAATGATGTCGCTCAAGTTTGGATAATCTTTCCTGGATTCTTGATCAAAGAAAGGCGATCAGATATTTTTTCTTCTTTGGCTAGCCGAGTGGGGAGGTTGGTCCAATTAGATAAGTTGTACTTTCCACTTTCGGCTGCTTGAGGTCACATACATATCCTATTTTACTTCTATACATGATAGAACTCATATGTCATAGATCATATAGAGCATGTGTTGCCTATGTGACTGGGAAAGTCAATCTGATAGGTTACTTTTATCGGGGCACCCGATGTTTGACTTGACATCTCATTGAAGAGAGAGTGGGTCATCCATCCAATCCCTATGTTCACGAGTGAAAATGATGCACCACATATGCCATTTTGACCCTATGAAAGCAAGCTGAGCTCACCAAATTAGCTTAATTTGCCATGCCATGTTGAGAGCTCAAGAAGCTAATGTTGGAAAGCTAGCATGTGCAAGAAGAAAGAACTCTTAAGCAATGAGGAGAAGCAAGGAGAGATCCGAAACTCAATCCTTGACTGGAAAAGTCGATCTAAGAATACCAAGCTCACTAAGAGTTTGAGCTCTTTCTTCTCCCGTAGTAGCTTAATAAGAGGACAAGTGATGACTTTCCTTGTACACCTAATAGAGGAAATGGTAAGCGGGTAAAGCAAAAATAGAAGTAGAAAGAGTAGGAGTAGGAGAAGCCTAGAGAATTTTTTGATTGAATGAAGCCTTGACATGAAATGCTTTAGGGAACAAGTACCATCCAATTATCTTGAAGAGGAAAGAAAGAAGTTGGTATTCATAAGCAACTCTAAATCATACATTTAGCTTTAGACCCTTAATTTTCTTTCAAGCAAGAAGGGGAAGGAAAGGAGGCTCAAGTCACTTTCCTAGGTTAAGGTAAGTTGGTGTGTAGCTAATCTATCTCGGATGAGGGACAACTCTCACGCTCATGCACTTGTGAAAACAAACTCATGGCTAGCCTAGTTGGTGAATGAGCAAGTGGTAAGCTCATATCTATCATCACTTTGAAGAAGTAAGGTGCTTTCAAAATCCTGTGACTCACATTAAAGGAGTAATTAGGAAATGAATTAGAAATTTTCCCAATCAAGCCACTAATAAATCCCAATAAAATTAGGAGAGGCAGAAGTCATCCCATAAAATACATTCAAGAAGTTTCAGATTAATCAGTGGATTAATTAGGAGTAATTAGCAAATTAAGATTTCCAATAAAACCCAAATTTAGAGAAAGATATATTCAAAATTAATTAAAATAAATTTTAAAATATTCTATGTTCAAATATCTTTCTAATGCAGTTTATTTCATATTTTCTTTATTTTTCTAGGTTGAGATATGAATTTTAGAAATTTAGGTAATTATTTAAGAATTATTTAAACCTGAATTAATTCCTTAATCTTACGGCATGCCATGCATGCGGCTAACACAGCTGCACTTTACATGTGTCACTCCTTGATTTGCATTTTAAAATGTCACATCATAGCATGTGGTGGCAGCTATGCTTTTCCTCATTGATTAAGGAACCGATGGTTGAGATTAAATCAAATTAGAGAGATAAAATAGATATAAAATGCATTTTAATCGCCATCCATCCAAAATGCATGGATGGATGGCCAGATCTTCCATAAAAAATGGGGACCGTCCACTTTCAAAGTGAAGATCCAGCTCAAGTGAGTTGGATTTAAAATCAACCCACACCATATAAACCTAATGGCAAGCACATCTAATGGTCAAAATTCTATGGGATCAAAATTTCTTTCATAAAGCTCCACACCACATTGAGTTTAATGCTAAAAAATGGCATACCTCATTGGAGAGGGCTGATTCCTTGGAGAAGCTTTCAGAGATGAAGCTTTGGTGAAAGTTTTAGCTCTTGAGGTTGAGTGGATGGCTCTATGGACCAACTCCTCCTTAGCTTGAGTTTAATTTTGATTGAAATGGATCTTCCCTTGCTTCAAGAACTTGGAAGAAAGCTTAGGTAAGATTGAGTTCTCGATGGAGTGCAAAGGGAATTTGGTTGAATTTGAGTGTGGAAGTTGGCAATTCAATGGACCTCCCTATTTTACTTAAGGAAAACCAAGAAATGCCAAATTCAATCTCCTTCTAGGAAGCTTAGAACTCTTGCCAATGACTCCTATCACTCTAGGCTTCAATCGATAATGGGAAGTGAAGATTCAAATGAATGGGGAGTATATCTCTCCATGGCAATCATATGGAGAAGGGAGGAGCCATTTTGATCCAATTGAGCTTAGAGTTTGTTAGCCATTTAGGTTTTTTGAGTTCGTTTTAGGCTAGGAGTGGATTAGGAGTAGCCATGCTCAAAATAAGTGGGAAGAGGTTTTCCATGTGGCCATTTCAAGCCATGTGCTTTTGGCCATATGGTGGAGTTAATGACCCAAACCCATTGGGTTGGGTGCACCACCCTCTAGGGTTTACTTGACCTATTAGTAGAGTATCAAGTAGGTATGAAGAGGGTTTGACCAAATTTAAGTGGAATTGGCCAAAATGTTTCTATGGCCTAGGGTAAAATGGTTATTTGGCGATTTTTGAATTTGAATATGTTGGGTATGTTGAGAAAATAGGCTTGGCCAAGTTTCATTGGATTTGGAGTTCATTTGGTATGGCTCATGTTGACCCATTTAGGTCAAAATGGGTCAACTTCAAGTTGACCAATTGGTCAAATTGGGTCAAACCAAGGGTCAAGTTCATATGACCAATTGAAATGTTTTGGTGGCTTTAGTTTGATTCAATTTAGTTTAGGTTTGAATTTGGTTCATATGACTTCATTTAGGTCAAATGGGTTAAGTTAACCTATTTGAGCTAGGTCATGGGTAGGTTTAGGTTTGGTTAGTCATATGAAGTGGATTTGTATCTTTGTTTCTAATCAATTTTGGTTTGAATTTAGAACATTTTTGGTCAAGTTGGGTTCAAGATCAATTGTAGGTTAGTCTATTTGGCCAATTGAGGCTTTGGTCAAGTTCAACAAGTGATTTGAATGAACTTGACCCATTGGTCAATTTGGCTTATCAAGTTTTGACATATTTTGACTTTTAGGTCAAGTTGGTCAACTTGGGTCAAGTGGCCAATTGGGCTAGGTTAGCTCAAATTTTGACTTGGTCAAGTTCAAACATAGTTCATGAATGAACTTAGATCAATGGTTTCAATCAATTTGGACTATGGTGGATTTTGGCAATGATGGGTTTCATTTTGGCTAAGTGTTGACTTGGTCAACCCTATGGTTTGACTTGGTTTGACCCAATTTAATTGATTGATCATCTCATGATGATTGTTGATCATGATGAGAGGCATAGGTGAGTTTGATTCAATTTTGATTAGATTAGAATTTGGCTAATAAGGGTACTTTAGGTCACTTTCAAGTGAGCCTAAATGGGTCAAATTTGGTCAAAGCTTGATTTGAGTTTGATTGAACTTGTATATGGACTTATGATTGAAGTATAAATCCATTTGCAAGTGATTTGAAGTCAAATGTTTGATTCATTTCAAGTTCAAAAGGGTAAACATGAAATGATTTTGGCTTGATTTTTGAATGATTTTTTAGTCAAGTGATTAAAGTTTGATTTATATTTGGATTCATGATTGTAGATTGATTGAATCATGAAGAAAATCAAAAGTTTGGCTTGATTTGAGGTTGATTTGGCTAAGTTCAAAATTTTGACTTGAAAAGCTTAGGTTGGATTTTGAATGAGTTTGAGTTTGATTTGGAAGTGTTTTGATTGTTTGAATTTATATTTCATTTATATAGTGAATATAAATAATAATATAAATGGTTATGAGAAAATTTCAAAGGTTTTAAGTTTTGATCATGATCTAACTAAGTCCTTAAGAGGAAATTAAAAGGATTTAGGAAAGATTTGAATTTTGGATTTGAGTTTTGAGTTTAGTTTGATTGATTTGAATTTATATTTCATTTATATATATGAATATAAATAAAAATATAAATGAGTTATGAGAAAATTTCATGGATTTGATTTGATTTAGGTATGATTTTGGCTAAGTCCTTAAGAGGAAATTTAAAGGACTTAAAATTTTGGAGTTTTAGAATTAAATTATGGATTTAGTTTGATTGATTTATATTTATATTTCATTTATATATGTGAATATAAATGAGAATATAAATGAGTTATGAGAAAATCTCATGTGTTTGAATTGATTTAAAGATGATTTAGGCTAAGTCCTTAAGATGGAAATTAAAGTCTTATAAACTTTTAGAGTTTTGGAACTGAATTTTGGATTTAGTTTGATTGATTTATATTTATATTTCATTTATATATGTGATATAAATGAGAATATAAATGAGTTATGAGAAAATCTCATGAGTTTGTATTGATTTGAAGATGATTTTGGCTAAGTACATAAGAAATTAAGGACTTAAGAAGGATTTTAAATTTGGAATTTGAATTTGGATTTGATTTGATTGATTTGAATTTATATTTCATTTATATATGTGAATAAATGAGAATATAAATGGGTTGTAAGAAAAATCTCATGAGTTTGAATTGATTTGAACATGATTTAGGTTAAGTCTTTAAAGTGGAAATTAAAGACTTAGAAAAGATTTTCAATTTGGAATTTAAACTCGAATGTGATTTGATTTGATGATGATTTTGGCTAAGTCCTTAAGAAGCTTAGAAAAGATTTTGAATTAAGAATTTTAATTTGGATTTTGATTTGATTGATTTGAATTTACATTTCATTTATATATGTGAATATAAATGAGAATATAAATGGGTTTTAAGAAAATCTCATGAGTTTGAATTGATTTGATAATGATTTAGGTTAAGCCTTTAATGAGGAAATTAAAGACGTAGAAAAGATTTTGAATTAAGAATTTGGATTTTGATTTTGATTTGAATTTACATTTCATTTATATATGTGAATATAAATGAGAATGTATATGAATTATGAGAAAATTTTAGGGATTTGATTTGATTTGAAGATGATTTTGGCTAAGTCCTTAAGATAGGATGAAGGACTTTAGAAAAATTTGGAATTTGAAATTTCATTCATGGGTTTCAATCATGTATTTCAATCTTAGATTTCAACCATGTGGCATTTATTTGAGTTTGGAGAAAATCAAATAAGATTGAATTGGAGTTTGACTTGAAGGAAGGAAGGTGAGGAGTGTTTCAAGCTAAGGGTAGGAAAATTTTCCTAACACCATTAAGGCATGACCTATTTCTATGGCCAACTCTTCTAAGTCTCTAGAGAAAAGTTGAGTGTCCACCTAATCACTAGATGTGTATTATGACTAAGGAACTCTTAAATTCTATGAGAAGTCATGTGTCTAAGATGGAGGGGTTGAGAGCTCATCCTAAAAGTGAGGTCATTAAAGGGTGCCCAATAGATGTGGTGTGACTGACAAGGAACACCACACGTATTGGTGTTGACCAAAATGATCAACAACACCGATCGATGGAGATAATCTATCCCTAACCCAAGGTGTAGAAAGAATCCAAAACTTAGTGCAATGTGGCTCTACTTATGTCCAAGACAAGAGGGAGGAATCCTATGGGATAGAGTATATGAACCTTCACTGGGAAGTGTTCAAGTCACATGGGATGAGGAGTTTAATTTAATTTAAGTCTATGAGGAGAAATTTTTTGGGAAGAGGATTGAATTCATTTCAATTTTTAGATTTGGATTTTGAGATGGACCTAGTTGGTTTGGATGGATACTAGGAGCCACGGGCAAGACCTAACTCACTTACCAATCTAAAGAGTAGTACTAAACACATAGTAGACTAGCCAACCAAAGGGATGCCTTTCGATATGCATCAATGTATCAAGAAGAAGCATAGTAGACTTACATCTCTAAAGTAGAGACCGCTTGGGGGTAATCTATTGGTAAAAATGATTGAACCTAACCAAGGGCTAGCTATTGAGTGAATATCGTTAGGGGACTTAGATCAACTCAAGGATAGTCAAGATTAATTTTATTTTTAGATTTGGTTTGATGGATTTTATTGGTTTACAATGGATCATATTAAGAAGGAGTCACAGAGGCCTAGACCAAATTTAGATTTACCAATCCAAAGGGATAGTCTACTAAACACCTAGTAGGACTAGCCAACCAAGGGGATGCCTTTGATACAAGTACTAGGAAGAAAGCATAGTAGACTTACATCCTCCAAAGTAGAGACTAATTGTGGATAATCTATTGGCAAGACAATATTGAACCCAACCTAGGGCTTACTATTGAGTGAATGGGGACTTAAATTAACTTAAGGGCAGTCAAGATTAATTTCATTTTTAGATTTGTTTTGATGAATTCTATTGGTTTGCAATAGATCATACTAAGAAGGAGCTTATACCAGCCTAGACCTATCTCGATTTACTGAACCAAAGGGGTAGTCTACTAAACATATAGTAGGACTAGCCAACCAAATGGATGTATTTTAGTATGCAGAAGCTGTACTAAGAAGAAAGCATAGTAGACTTACATCCTCCAAAGTAGGGCCGGGTAATCTATTGGCAATATATTGAACCAAACCTAAGGCCGACTATTGAATGTGACGGGGACTTAAATTAACTCAAGGATATTCAAGATTAATTTCTTTTAGATTTATTTTGATGGATTCTGATTTGTAATGGATCATAAGGAAGCTTATATGAACCTAGACCTATCTCGATTTAGAACCAAAGGGAGTAGCCCGATGGGAGAAACTATTCAACCAAAGGAGTGCCTTTGGTTTGCAATGATCAATTAAAGGGAAGAAAGCTCAAAGACTCACATCTTCCACTACAAAGACCAGGGTGATCGATTTTGGGCAACAAATCAAACGACCAAGGCGCCATCAATTTGCAATAGTCATGCTTGAAAGAATGCATCATAGTCTTACATCTTTCAAAGCGGGATGACTATCGGAGTAACCTGCTTATGGAAAAATAGATTGAACCCAACTTAAGGGCGACTACGGAGTGAGTGTTGACCCGGGGACTTATCTCAACTCAACTAATCAAGCAATTCCTATAAGGAGTTATGCTGACACTTCCCTAAAGGTAGGATGGCTGCTTGGGAAAATGGGCCCTTTAAGGGCTTGAATTCCTAATCCATAAGCAAATATTTTATTTATTTTGTTTAGTTTGTTTATCGTGGACCCTATTAGTTTATGAGGATCAAAGGAGAAGCTAAGACCTATCTGATTTATTTAAACCAAGGGAGAATTTATGCATTTGAACAAATTCTCCAACCATGGCTACTAGGAAAGAGAGATTGTCTAACCAAGAGTAACCCGGGTAGTGTCTAAATGGGATCGCAAAGGACGTGATCCAAATAGAGTGCCTGCAGAGGATGGGGCCGCTAAGGGCTTAATCCAAAACCCTAGAGAAAATGACATGATTCATATATCTAATAGGTATTCAGTGGCCAACTCAAGGAGAAAGCACAGGGACTCACATCTACCAAGAGTAGTGTATCCACCGGGTGAGTCGCTATCAGCATAGAGAATATCAACCAACCTAAGGTGCCCATCAGTTTGCAATAATCAACCTAGGAAGAAAGCTCGGGGACTCACATCCTCTTATAGCAGAATTGATTGCTGGGATAGTCTATCTTTGGTTCGACAGGTGCCAACTGACCTACTAATTATTGAGTGAATGACACTAGGGGACTTAAATCGACTCAAACATAGTCAAGAAGAAAGGAGCCTCTGGGGACTTATCCTAAATCTCAAATATACTCGACCTAGTTAAATCATGATTATTAGTTCAAGACAAAAGCTGGGGGACTCACATCTTCTTAAATAAAATCAACATGAGGTAGCTTGGGAAGTGAAGTCTACCATACTAACAAGGCTCATTGGTCAATCAATGGTCAAGTTAAAGAAAGCATGGGGACTCACATCCTCCAACAAGTGATCACTGGGGTGACATACTAGCAAGGTAGTATGTAGACCCGACCTAGAGCAGCTAATGAGTGAGTGCCACAACAGACTTGCTCCCACATCAAAATAGCCCGAGACAAAAAGATTTGTGCCTATTTTTGTGCATGTGTTAAAAGGGATAGGATGCCTCTAAGGGACTCTTACACCTACCTAAAACATGCTTAGATTTAGATGAAATGCCATGGATGGAAAATAGGATTCCTAAGAAAGGATAATTGCTTCTCTCACACCTATCTTAATTGTACTAATCAAAATAGAATGCCTCTTGGGTTATCTTACACCTATTCTAATAGCGCCAGGAGATTGTGTTTGTGTTGTGAAAGAGGGATAGGATGCCACTAGGGGACTCTTACACGTGCCCTAGACATGTCATGGTGGATTCACAAGATAAGCAAACAACGCTTCAGAAGAAGAGACAATTTTGATGAAATGGAATTAAATTTTTGTTCTTTTTACTAATAATTATTTTCAAACATGTTTTATTTCATAGGTAATATTTCTTTAGATAAAGCCCATTCATTGGAAGTATCGGGTGTTCCCCTTTATAATCACTAAGCAGATAAGATCCTCTTTGGTAAGCCTTCTCTATGACATAGGGGCTTTCCCAAGTGGGTTATAACTTGCCTCCCATCTTTTGATGGGCAACAATTGGTCTCCTTAGGACTAACACAAGTTCTCCTACTCAAAAAGACCTAGGGCGGACTAGCTTGTTGTGAGCTTGAATCATTTTGGCCTTGTACAGCTCTAGGTTGTAGCACGGCCATAGGTGACTTTCCTCCAAAACTTCGAGCCCTTCTAACCATAATTTTGCATTTTGCTCTATAGTGATCTTGCTACCCAATGCTATCCTTAGTGAGAGGAGTTGAACTTCTAAAAGTAAAATAGCTTCGGACCCATATACTAAGGAAAATGGGGTAGAATGAGTTGGGGTTCGATATGTGGTGCGGTAGACCCACAAGGCTTCAACCAACTACTCATTCCACTTCTGCATGTTGTCATTAAGAGTCTTTTTTAATATCTGGATGAGAGTTTTGTTGAATGCTTTTGCTAAGCCATTTTCTTTGGGATAGTAGATGGTGGAGTATCTCCAATCTATACCATGTCTTCTAGCGAAGCTGTTGATTTTTGTGCTTTTGAATGTAGTACCATTATCAGATATAATTTGTTGAGGAACCCCAAACCTATATATGATATGGTTGTTGAAAAATTGAAGCACATGTTGAGCTATGACCTCTCTGAGTGGGATGGCTTCCACCCACTTGAAAAAAGTAGTTATGGCAAGATGAATCGATGCCCCTTGGAAGGAGGATCGATTGACCAACAATGTACCCCAACACGAATGGCCATGAGGCCAATGTAGGTGTAGAATGTTGGGTGGTTGGTGGAGGACCACATGCACATGAACGATGGAATCTCCTAGCTATATCCATGCAAATATAATCTCAAGGCAGTATCCAAGTCGCTTGATCTTCATCTTCATCTTGGACTATTGATGTGTTCCTCATAGAATGTACGATTACAATGCCATGGGCTTCATGTTTGTCTAAACATCGTAACCACATTTGGTCAAAGGATCGGTAGTACAGGTTGCCATCAATGAGAACATAAGAGAGAGCTCTCTGTTTCACTGATGAGTTTATGACTTTTCTTGAGGTAGTTTGCTGTTCAAATAATCTATGAATGGTTACCTCCAATCTAGCTCCTTGTCCTTATAGGCAACAACAACCTCCCCTTCAAGAGAAAGTCTCTCGATGAGTTCAACATCAATAAAGGATAGGACTTGTCTATTTTTAACCCTTATTGAAATGGACTCGTCTTCCAAAGCAATTCTTTGGCAAGTTTGGCCAAAGCATCTACTACGCTCTACTGAACCTTTAGATGGTGATTTAGAATTTGGGCCAACAACTTCATGGTATACTGGTAATAACTTTGGGTTTGATGACCTTGTAGGACCTGACAATCTGGTTGATGACTAGTTCAGAATCCCCATTGATGTTGATGCTCTTGACACTGATAGTGATGGCTAACTCTAGACCGATAATCAAAGCCTCATACTTGGCTTCATTGTTGGTGAAGGGGTTGGAAAGATAGTATGAGAATCTCATCACATCATATTTTAGAGTTAGAAGAACTATTCTTACCCTTTCCTTTCTTGGGAGAATAGATCATGGTGCTTTCCCTTTATGAAAAGAAGCTTCACCATCAAAATACATCTCCCATTGACAGTTGCTAGCCTCCCCTAAGTTCATGATTTGTTCATCAGGGAGATCACTAAGCGAGAGAATTAGGAAGTGAGTGTGATGTTAAAAAATCCTCTAATGCATGTCCTTTTATCATATGGAGGGGTACAAATGTGATATCAAATTATGAGAGAATCATGGACTATTATGCCAAACATTTGGATAGCATTCATGTTAGAGATAGTGGATTGGTTCTGGAGATCAAGTTCACCTTATGAAAAAGCATATAATGTTGTAGCTTTTGGGAAGCAAAGATTAAAGCTAGGAAATGTTTCTCAATATGTGGATAGTTCTCTTCAACATGAATCAGATGACAACTGAGGTAGTAGAGAGCGTTCTCCTTCCCTTCATCATTGGCTTGGACCAATAGAGCGTCGAGAGAGTCATCTAATGCAGCAGTGTAGAGGATGAATGGCCTTCTCGGGATAGGGGCTGCTAGAACTAGTAGCTTCACCAAAATATTGCTTAATGTCTTCAAAAGCATGCTGGCACTTATCATCCCACTTGAACTTGGCATCCTTTTTGACAATTACTAAAAATGGCTTGCATCTCCGGAGATAAAGTGTCTTAGATATGCTAGCCATCCTTGGAAGGATCTGAGTTGAGTTAAACTCTTAGGAGGTGGCATTTCTAAGATAGCTTTGATCTTTTTAGGATCTATTTCTATTCCTCAGTGTCAGACAACAAACCCAAGGAATTTTATTGAAGCTACTCGAAATGCACACTTCAGGGGATTCATCTTGAGGTTATATTTTCTTAATCATTTGAAAACTACTCTCAAGTCAAAGAGATGGTCTTCCTTTTCTTTGCTCTTGACTACTAGATCATCAATGTAGCACTCAACCTGATGATGATTGAGTTCATTGAAGATCTGAGTCATGGCCCATTGGTATGTAGCACCGGCATTTTTAAGGTCGAAAGGCATGACTCTATAATAGAAGAAGATTGATCGGTTCAAAAAAGCAATGTTTCTTTCATCTTGAGACATCTTGATTTGGTTATAGATGACCCATCCATGAAAAGACTACATGAGATGAGGTGATGTCCACCATTAATTGGTATAGAGAAACTCATCTTAGGACATGCCTTTTTTTAAGTCCCTTAAATTGATGCATATATGAATTTGGCCATTCTTCTTCTTAACTGGTATGACACTAGCTAACTAGGTAAGATATTTTCTTCGATGAAACCAACATCGATCAATTTTTGACTTAAAATGACCTATATTATTGATTTCTAATCGCATGCATCTAGAAGCTTGCTTGATAGGGTTAGCATTAGGATCTATTAGCTTGTGGAATGCAGAATCATCTCTCATAACTCCATGCAAAGTAGTCCTTAAACTTCGTCAATAGCCTAACTAAGTCATTGGTTTCTTCTTCATTCAACAATGAACGATGTACGTAGATTTTCTTCATGAGGTTGATTTTTTTAAGCTTGTCAATTATTGAATGGATCTCCTCTTCAAATTCTGAAGGTGCATCCTTGATTTGGAGATCATCTAGATCATCTGAGGTTTCTAAACACACATTCTCATAAAGGTTCATATTGTGTGAAAAGAACCTATCAGAATCCAAATGATTGGTAACAACTAAGCGTAATCATCGTCATCATCGACTACTATATCAATCCTAATCTTGATTGTGCTTCCTGTATTGTTCCATAGCTTTTCAAAATACTCTAACCTGTGGCTAGAACATGTATGAGGAACCAAACTTTTCTATGTAAGATTATGAACACAAGGTGAGTAAAAGTCAAATGATAATTCCATTAATTCTTTAAATGTATCCTCCTTAAGTTCAACATCAACTTCAGGACTTGAGGATGATGATCCCAAAAGAATATCTTCAGCTTCATACCACTGGAAGACTTAGGGACTTCCTTAACTACTAAACCTTCAACTTTCTAAGATGTAAGTGAGGTTAGAGCTAAGGTTCCCAAATACTGCTTGATAGTCTCACATAAACCTGATTCAAATACTTTGCTTTGTTGGAGGCCTTTTTTTGTCACCATCTAGATCAAAGTCACCTCCAATGGAACCCGTTGAGAGGTTGGCTATACTAATCACATTGGACTCATCCTAAAGGGATTCTAAGTCTATGTGAATAGTCGATTCTATGAGTGAAACATGACCTGTTGGATGGCCAACTAGGGAGTCTTCCACCTCTGAACGCCTCTATTTTTACCTCGCCGCCCGGTGGAGGTTGAGCCATCTATCCACATGTCCATATGATGGAATGAACTATGGGTGGAATGTGATATGGATCTATTTCTTCTTCAATTCTCCTTTCTTGTTCATTTGGATTTCCATTTTTCTTTTTTTTTTTCTTTTGTCTTCTCTTTTTCTTCATTTTCTTTTTCTTTTGATTTTGAATTTTATCTAAGTTCACGAGAAAGGGTGTTTGGAGGAAGATAGTAGGTCACATCATTATAAATATCAACCTCTCTAACTGAAAATGGCTTTTCATCTCCATTGACATGATATTCAATCCCATCTTTTCTGAACTTGATACACTGACGGAGGGAGGATGGAATTATCTTGCTTTGATGTATCTAAGGCCTACCAAGCAAAGCAGTGAATGAAGTGTCCGAATAAATGATGTAAAACTTAGCTTCAGTCTTCTAGTCACTTATTAGCCTTGAAGGTTGCCCCTTCTACCCTTGCACCAAGATAGCTTTCGATAAATGGGCTTCATAGCTAGTGCAAGTAGTCATGTACTACTCTTTTCCTAAAGATCATTTTTCCTAAACTCGGATGCTTCCACTCCTAGTAATGGATGCAAATGTACCTTTCTTGCAAGTATAGATCATCTTGATCGAGCTTACCAACTCAACTAGAAATGATAGCTATCTTTGAGCTATCAACCAACAGGAGAAGAAGCTTTCAGATCCCTATCTATCTTCATATTCATATATCTAGAAGAGTATGAACTACTAGCTAGTAGGGGTAACCTTTCCATTCCTACCTCTAGCCGATGTATCCCTAAATTTGATAAGTAAAGGGGTTATGGGGTTTCTGGTGGATCACCATTGCCATCGTTAGTGGTGGAATCATATAAGCCCAATTTCCCTTTCCTTTTGACAAAGAAAACTATCACTTTTCCTCCCATTCTTCTATCTCCCGATGAAGTACAGTGTCGTATGACCATGTGCCAACACCAGCCCTTTAGGTGTCCTGTTCCGCTCCCACCCAACATAACCAAAGAAGCTACATACTCCTCGCTTATACCTCATTCTCCTATGAAGAAAAGGTTCCCAACCCAACTCAAGGATTGATCAACTCGATAGCCATATTTAGTGGCCTATTCTTGAATATGATCTGCTGGGTTGTCAAAGCTTCGGATGGTAAAATGACTGCCCTTTTGGGGCGGAGGTGTATACACATAATTGGAAGTTCATCATGTTCATAGATTCAGCTTTGTTTTGAATCTCTTCATTGAAACTTCTAGTGCTAGCTCATGAGATAGCATTGGCTATACTTTGAAAATGAAAACAAAGGTGACAAGGGAAGCAGTGCATTGATTCTCTTTTTAGATCTATGTGGGGTACCTAAGATAGATGCACCTTAATCTGAACAATGAAATGAATTGCATACAATGAAGTAAGGGGGTTCCATCTTACACAATGAGACTACGGATTTGGCTCCCTTCACCTTTCTCAAATTAGAATAGTAGATCCTAAAAGGCTTGTTTCTTTCAAGAAAAAAAATCTTGGATTAAGGGTTATCTTGCCGACAATGCTTCCTTTGTCCATTTAGTATATCCTCCCGACAAAAATAAGATCATATTGAGAAGAAACTTTGAGGGAGATAACAATTGCATAGACACCTACTAGAGTCTATCTAGGTGAGCTCAAGTAGAAGAAAGTTAGTCACGAGTGAGATCGATGCACATTAGATCAGAGCAAGCCTAATGGCACAAACACTTACTAGGATGAGGCATAGGAATTGAACCCACATCTCATTGAGCTACTCCAAACCTTATAGCTCTATTTCTGGGACTGGGGAGAAGACTGTAAGTAGCATTTTGAGAGCAAAAACTCTCACTTTACTAAGTGCCAACCAAGCAAAAAAGGTTAGCCTAAGGGAAGTGGTGGTTTAGCCAAAGGTAGAACGTGCAAGGGTTGGATTCATCAAGCTCTTAGAATATAGCTTCCAATACAAAGGCCAATCCCAAGCTTATCTTCTCCACTAGATCTACATAAGGCACTAGTCAGTCTATTCCAATCTTTCTTGTTCTTCAGATTCTAATAGATTTGCTTCTCTACAGACAGTGGAAGACATTCATGAAGTGGATGAACTTGGTGAAGAAGGGCCTAAGGGAACCCAGCCCATGAACTAGATTTGAAAGGAAATACCTTCTGGTTCATTGACTAAGGCTTCTCCTAGGGCAGAGGAAAATTTACATGATCTAGATGGTGGTCCAACCAAATGAGTCTTTTCAAAGCCAAAAGGGCGAGTAAAGATTCCATCACTCAAACTATCTTATGAAGGTGAAGGTTGTAGTCTGGAATGTAAGGGGGTGAAACATAAAAGAGAAAAGAAAGAGTTGAGAAAAGGTGACCGGTAGAGAGATCGACTACTCAGGGAATTTTGAGAATTTGAGTTGTTGAGACAAAAGTGATAGAATCCAAATCATTCAAAGAATCTGATGTGGCCAATCCCACATTCGATTGATTGCCTCTTCTGCTACCTCAGAAGAGGAAATTCCACATTCAAAATCAAGTTGAAGCAGTCCAATCATGAATTAGATCTCTTGGACTCGACTCGAGAAGATCAAATAAAAGACAATGCCATGTTAATGATCACAAGACAAAGAAGCCGTGATCATAACATGAACAAAAAGAGGGTTTTCATCACTTTTCTCATATTTTGCTGGGACTAGTCAAATGAAAGTGGAGATTGAATGCTGGAAGGCACAAATAGGAACTATGAGCATAGAGCACAAGGAGAGCGAGTTGTGTTCACTTAAAGCTTCACTTCATGTTTTATTTTTGAAGTGGGAAATGTTATAAGGAAAGAGATTTAAAGACATAGCACAATCTAAATGAGAGCAAGATGGGGATGGAAAGGGTTCCCCTCTCTGAGCAAAAAATCTAGAATTTGAGAAACCATAGCCCCAACAACAAGTCCTCAGCAAATATAAAGATGTGAAAGCTCAATGGTGAGTGAACTAGTGAAGAACATAATCCATAATAGGCTTAAGGCATCGATAATCCAAGTATAAAGTACAACCCACTCCTTTTTTCAAGCTAAGGAGAGATTGGGGTCACATCCTCAGATGAAGAATAGGTGGCCCCACTCCTTCATGTGTACTATCCTTTGAAGCATTGTGTATGGTGCCCTTTAGTGAAGGAGTAATCCTATCATCCTTTTCTTTAGGCTACCTAGCACCTTGTGCTTCTTCAATAGTCACTTTTGTTAATTCTTTTCTTTCACATTTTATGATATCTAAGGTGCCCCTACCTACTTTATCAATTGATAGACTTCACCAATGAGAATGAGTGAGAAGGGCTGCTCTTTGATTCTCATTTTAAACAAAGGACATTCAACTTGTAGAATAAGGGAAAGGGGTAAGCATATTGTTTGTTTCTATTCTTTTCAGAATGTCTTCACTTCACGTGTCCTTATCCATAGCAATTCTTGTTCAATGTAGCTTTGTTAGTTCCTATTTAGATGATAGTAATTGAAAGGCTAACCCATTGATCTGAGGAAGAAGAAGTGAACCTTTTTCTTTCAATCATCTCTTCCCTTCTTTATGATGATTTCCTAATGGCTCTCCCAACCAAAAGACATCACTTTTGAGTCAGAGATTCTTGAGTTTGTTCTTGGATCAATCGCAGTTGAGTTTTATTCACAACCATCTTAGACTAAGTAAAAATTTTCCCTACCGACCTTTCCCTGAAGTCCGCCTCTGCATAGAATAAGAGATGAATATAGAGATGGATGGTCAGACGTATATGAGTGTACACCCAAGAGATAGATAGGTTATCTCTATCAATGCAAGGTACATAGTAATGATATACAAAGATGGGCTTCGTTACACTTTGGGTGCTTGGATTTCCCTTACATCATTTCTCTACTAAGAAAATAGGAAAACTATAGGCACTAAGGTCAATGAAGTACGTTAGCACCATTGACATTTGACTAGTGAAAGCTTAATCTCATCTCTAGTTGTACCAACAAGGAGGTTCAATCTCAACTACACTAAATAAAGATTGAATTGAAGTTGTAATGCCTGGGTATGAGTGCTAAAGAATCGTGGCTATTCTATTAATGATGCTATAGGTTATGGATTTTTATGATATGTCCCCTATCTAGTTCTAGTAAGGCCTTTGCAGCTAGCTTCTAAAAAAATGGGTTCCAAACCTTTCTGGAAGAAAGAGCTCTTGCCTTCAAGTTAGAATATAACATTCCTTCCCCAAGACAATGTTGATATCTTTCATAATGGATGAGTTCGATCCATTTGTTTCTTGTTCAAAAAAGAAACTAAAGAGATAAAAAACACCATCTTATAGCATTCTTCCACTCTTTTTTTTTTTTACATAGCCAATGATGGATTTCATGCCATGGAATGAATCGAGAAACTAAAAATGTTACCAATAACAATGCTAAGCAATTGTAGCTACTCGACACCCATTGATTATTATTTCTCCACGAAGATACTTATACAAAGGTTCTATGAGTTGGGGTTTGCTTTTATACAATCAATGTGTGCTCATAGTTCTGCTTTTGTATTTTTAATCTCTAGATCCTTGAAGATTATGTCCATGCACTCATCAAGGATCGCTTTAGTTTTTTGGTCATTGGGATCTGAGAGATGGTATTTTTGTTTCCCTGGTCACAAAAATGATGTAATTGCTCCCATATTAGAGTCTTGAGTTCTATCGTAGTCCCCTCTAGATCAAAAGTAGGTTGGGAAATTTCTTTAGCAATCTCACCACCGAGGTTGTGATGTTGTCAGGCTTCCAAGGGACCAACCGGATCCTCTATCTCTTTAGCCACTGAGGAACCAGGGGTGGATTGGGCATTCATGAGAAAAGCTCAGAGAGAGCTTCATCAAGATTTTGGAGCTCGGATGACCTTTCCACCCAATTTTACTCCTTCATGCTATTCACATAGCAACTTATGGCCAAATTAGACAAAAAGGAAAGAAAAGAGTGCTTCGATAAGACCTCCCTCCCATCTAAGTCTCAAGAGAATAAGAGAGAGCAGCTTCTCCATAATCATGGAAGGATCAAATCCTAGCATTAGATAAAAAGAAAGTAGTAGAAGGATTACAAAGCAAATGAAGAAGACTCAAAATCTATGCATTCTCATTTCTAAATTGTAGGAGAATGTGGCTTATTATAAGTTCTATCTTATGAACATAACATGACTTGAATATGAACTATGATTTAGATCAAGTCGATCAAATCGATTTTTTTCTTCTTTCAGAATCAAACTATTGCCTTTTCTTTTGGTTTTTTTAAAAAGCACTCCTAGATATGAAAAAGTGGATCATGTAAATCTACTAACTATTGAAGCTACTGCTCATGATGATGATAGTGATTAGAGATGTCTTATTTTTCTTATGCAACATCTTTTCCATATTCTCCTTCCGTGACACGCTAGCTCAACTCAAAAAAACTAGTAATGTGCATCCACGTGAGGGGCCCCCATCCATAAAGAAGGATTCCCAAAGTAAATCCCGAGGCACATTATTTTTACAGGAGGGGAATAGATTCAAGAGTCAGAGTCTCTTTTACCCCCTTCTCTGATACCTACCCATAAGATGAAGATTCCTTACCCACTCTTCTTAGTTGGAAATGGAAGACTTTTGAGATCATGATAGGAAGAATTCAGTGTCAGAGTAGAACCAAATAAGGGAGAGCTTTCCTCTAGGAAAGAGGAAAAGAGCTTAAGAATCGACTAGGATCTTTTAGTTTAGCCAATTGAGTTCCACTTGCAAAGCCCGTAGCTTGAGAAAGGCCCACATAGGGATGGGAAGTGGCAAGAACAGGGGTATCTAGAGGAGTAGTAAATTCGGTTGATCCAGTAAGAGATGGTTAGATGGATAAGGTGGGCAAAGTATCTTATAATCTCACCCGTAACATAAACATTTGTAGTAAAGTCTTCATGAATTAGTGGTTAGCACCTTAAGAAGCATATCAATGAGTTTCATACCCCATTTTCTTAGTAAGAGAGGGCTTAATCTTGTAGAATACCTTTCCATTGATTGATAATACATGAAACGATTCTAGTTCCTTTAGCTAGGGCATTTTCATCTTACTCAACCACACAAAAATGACATTATTTTGATGGATGCGATGCAATTAGAAAATTCTTCAATGAGATCTTCGCTAGCATCTTCTTAGAGTGTTCTGTTCAGAGAGGAAGATCAAGTTCTTTTCACATGTACAAAGCGGGAAGATGTTGACCTCCTCATTCAAGTGATGTCTTTGGTAGAGAAAGTATATCCACTCCATCATGCTTCTAATTACTAGGTCACTTTCTTCTAGCATTTAGCATTTAAGAAGCTCTTCAACTAACTTAATATTAGCAAAGTGACCCTTACAACTTCTAAGTAATGAAAAGAGTTTTGGAAATAAGCTTTCCTATAGCTCGGCTTACCTCGAGATCGATCCCTAGCCCCATTAGTATGCCCGATCATGAAATGATCAAAATTAGAAAACCTTTAGCATCACTCCAAGGAATCCAACCCATAGAAGAAAATAAGCAAACTTGGTTGGCACGGTCGATGGAACCTAGTGATTGGCTATGAACTCCTCTTAGCTTAACTAGTGAAAGCACTATGGAGAATGCCATTACTCCTACCCTCTTCCCCAATGGCACTATTCAAAAGGCTCAAAGAAAAACATATGATTTGAGTCAACCTTCTCCCCAAAACCCATCTTTCTTGCTCAAAACCTCAACTTAGATCCCTCAAATTTTTAACATTGCCCTCAACATGTTTAGTGTTCATTTTCTCTTACCTACAAAATAATTTCTTCTCATTTCTTTACTACTACGCACCTTATGTTTCCAAAGCCTGCTCCTCTACATAACCCCAATTTCTTCAAATGAGTAGTATGCCCTTCAATGTAATCTTTCTTTTTGTCTATATGTAAAAATTGTGCCCTTCAACACTTTTTTTCTAGTTGTAAGGTGTTTGGTAATTGAATTCTAGTCAAAATGAATTGAATGGAAAGTCTGTGTCTTTTTCAGTAGGCTTTTTTAAGTCATACAAGCTTCTCTTCTACTCTATGTTCCAAGGTTGCTGAGAAAAAGACAATAAGTTTGCAATAAGGAGTTTGAACTTGGAAATTATGTCACATTTTCTCTTAATGCACTATCAATTTTAGTTGATTCTTTCATTGTACATTATGAGATTACATAGAGAAAAGAAAATGTTGATGAACCTTGGACACTATTCTAGAGTGGAAGAGTGGAGGTCTAAGGACCACATGTGATGTGTGTACCCAATGAATATGAATGAATACATCCTATGAATACTTAGCCAAAAGGAGCTCTAATGACACACGCTTGAAAGCTAGACTCACCTTACAAGTTTGTTATCCTACAATTCTCTTCTTCTCTTCCACCATCATGTTGTAGGTGCTTTGAGATGAAAAAAATGACCAATTCTTTTTTTTTTTAGGACCTAATTCCCCGCGATAGTGTGAAGCAAATGAATTAGAGTAGCTCTTCTTATGGTTGGATGCTTGAAAATTGGACAATCAATGCTTTGTCCAAGATGTACTGTTAGGTTTCCTTTTTCTTCATAGGTGCTGGTGAAACTTTTTCACTGATTGCATAAGAAACATAAGAAATATGATTCGACACTAATGAAGAAACTATTCAACCCATAGGTAGGCTCAATCTCTACCACAAGCATCATTATTGATCACGCTCACCGCTAATACTCAATAGAATTCTCCATCCATAAAAGGATCATATTTTGAATAAATGGTGAAATTGCTTCACTGATCTGGACCTTACACTTCTCCTTCTCTAGCTACTCATCCTGGTGAATCCAGCCTCCCCCCTAACCACTTCAGCCAGGCTAGAAATTTTTGCTTTGTAAAAGGTAATTTTGGAATATTGATCCAAAATATGAAACATCATACTATTATGAATTGCCTATAGAAAGTAGAACACTCCCCACACCCCCGAGGTGTGAAGCAAAAGAATGGTCTAATTGGACCATGGAGAGTGAGGTTAGTCACCATAGAGAGAAGGATGAGTTGAAAAGTAAACTAAATAAATAACAAATGAAATGAAGGATGACTCACTCTACAACTAGGGCAATCATCTTACTAGTAAGAGCTACACAATTGATAGATAAGGAACATAGTGTCCCATGAACCGCTTTTAGATTGACTAGGCTACCCGACACTACTTAGCGAACATTCCTTCATTTCCTTCTTGATTTGACCTAACCATCTGACTAGCGGATCTGGTTGACCAATGCCCCACTCTTTGATCAGAAAGAGCACTTTCTTCTTCCTTTTCAAGTTTTGAAAAGCAAGACTCGAGCCTCCTAAGGACAGTCTTAGAAGAAGTGATATAGAAAGAAAGAAACACTTATCTACTCATATCCAAGAATTCAAGGAAGTAGCGGCAGCTACTTCATTTATGATTTCTTGACTATCCAGTAAGTATAGCTACTTCTTTCATTTAAAACTCTATTTCCCTTTCTGTAGATAAAAGATAGAATTTTCTATTCCCCTATGGGAAATTGTAGAAAATGTATTTATTTACTTCAAGGTTAGGTTTTTTTACTAGATATCATCTTGTCATTCTTTATGGACTAGGAAATAGAGTATATGATTTCTTTCGATCATATGATTGAGAGAACACAAATAAGTAGCTATATTGTTCCATATAGCCTATATACTTGATTGAAAGGAAAGTCTATTCTATCCTTTCACCTCTTCTTTTAGTTGAGCCGGTATATACCTCCTCTCTTTTTGAATTCTCTTTTCCGTATAGCCTATATTCTTTTTAAATTCTATTTTATTCTTCCTCTCTGAAGAACCACACCATGTCAATATTTCTTCCAAGGAAGAATGGTTTTTTTCTATCCCTTTTGAGAAAGCAATCTGGTGGAAGGGTATCGACAAAAGGGGCAGGTCAAGAAGGCTAGTTGTATAAAAAAAAATTTTGGTCCGACAAGTAGTTTTGAGATTGAAGGAAGTACTCATTATGCCTCTCTAACGAGCCTTTCATCACTTTCACCCATACTCTCCTGAACTACCAACTACCCTCTGATTCTTTCTCATTTTTTTGTGTTTCTTTTCCAATAGATCAATGATGAGCCAAAGAAAAGACAATAGTGCACGACCACTACATTTCTTGGAGGGATGACTAAGCTCAGCCCAGACTGAATCTGTCACTTTTGGCAAAGAAGGGAAAAGGAAGTAGGTAGAAATTAGTCGTTGCACTAATAAGAGTGTAATATATCTTTCTCATGGAAAAGAGCTTTGGCAAGACTTCTATGCCATCAACATGTCAACCAATTCTACTTGAAAAATGAAAATGATCGAGTCATCATCAACTATCTCTACCTTTCATTTTGACACATGTACAACAAGCTTTACCTTTCAAAGATCTGAGCCTATAGCTTTTTGCTCTATCCCTTGATCAAGCCCTTTCCAGACTTAAAGTATATCCTGAAGCCACTTTCTGGTCTTCCTTGGGTCTGCTTTGAATGATCATTTATTTCACTCTTCCAAGGTGGATGAAGTACTTCAATTCAAGGTCTTAGATGAAAAGAACCTTGCCAAGAAATGCATTGATTTGGGACACTTCTTCTCCTAATTTAGCTTTCAAGTGGGAGAGGACTTCCATAGAGTCATTTATGTGAACCCCCGCTATTAGTTTTGAGTAAATTCATTGTTCTTAGGGGTTCTAGTCTACCTTTTGATCTTATCGGCTTTAGTTGCCATCATTTATGCTAGTTCCATTTTTAGAGCTTAGAGTTCTCATCAACATTCATTTTCTTGTCTTGTAGCAAATGAAGAAAAAATTGGAAGGCTAGTGGAGAGTTCTGTAAACTCCACCTTACTAATGAACTGAAGAATTATAAAAAGCTATTCGATGGATTCTTTATAGGACAGGATTGCCACACTCACTTGCTTCAAAGAACTTCCTAAATAGGTTCTTTCATTGACATTGAAATATTAACATTGCTCTAGGCCCAGAAAATGTGTTGTCTTCTCCAATTGAAGGTAGCCATGGGTTTATAGTGGAAGTTGTGGGCAATCTGTCAAAGATAAGAATAGGAAGTTATTGCATGGTATGGTGTTTCTGGTCATAGAATAAAAGAGTGAATAAACAGATCAAACTCCAAGCAAGGTTTTAATTAATAAAGTAAATAGATAGATTCTCCCCCTTTATATGCCAAAAAGATGCTATTTTCATTCAACTGTTCTTGAAAGATAGAGGGGTTAGAATTGGTAAGCCCCAATGCAAATTTTAGAATAAACAGAGTGCTCTTCTCTAACATTTAGTTAGATTTGTGTAGTAAATTCTGTGGCAAGCCAAGAAGCTAGAAAAGTAAGCAAAGCAAGAGCTCTAGAGAAAGCAAAAGTAAGCAAGTAAAAGGACAACGGCTAAGGATGAAATGACTATGTCTGAAAGATATAGGGTGGGTACGGGTGGCTAACCAAATTAGTCTTCTTGGTCCCATTTTAGCCTTTTTTATCTATATAGTCATAAGCAATGGATGTTATAAACACACAAGAAAAACACGTTAGTCAATGAAACACTTTCAATATGATCTATCAAGAAATTCTTTCCAGATAAAGTCAAGAAAGAGATAGTAGATTCTTTCTTAGTTGTCCCAAAAATTGGACTCATGCCAAGAAAGATGCAGTATATAGTTGTAGAGTGACGCATCATAGGGAACCCAAGATTCCATCTGAGGAGGATTCAGGGGATCACTCAGTGCTACTACAGGCACTCATAAGTTTAGATTGGGTAGTGTGAGGGAGATATTTGAAGCAACCATAGAAACTAATTTACCAGGTATTCTGAAGTACAAATCTTCTCAAAGAATGGCATTCTTAGTGAATATGGTTGTTCTAGTTGTTCATTTGACAACTGCAGTGGCTAAAAATATGGTATAACATTTTGAGTTGGTGAGGGTGAGCATCATCATTCCTTTTGGTGAGGTGATATCGATTGCTTGAGTAATGGGAAAAGACCTAGTCCCTGAAAATGCTCATTTGTTTGGGCTTACAATTATCCTTGGGACTTTCTTTGGATGTTGATCGATCTAATCTATTACTCAATCCTTCTTCAATAGAGCCTCTGACTAGCTTCAGTGAAACATAAATCCTTCCTTGAGTTGAGAGGCCCCTATCTCAAATACATGGTGCACTTCTCCATGCAAAGTTGTTGTTGCAGCATTACTATATGCCTACTTGGCTTTGTAGTCCTTTCTAAGTGTCAGTCTTGCCACAACTATAGAAGCCCCATCTCTTCTACTTTTTTTTTCTTTTCTAGTCACTCGATGTCACACAGGAGAGAGGAAAGGTAACTTGGCGAGACTAAAAGTGAATGTGAAGTTTATCACTTTTTTTCGGTTATACCATTAAAAACATAATGGAAAGCTAAAGCGAGTACAGAATAAAGTCCCCATAAACATAAAAAGAAACTAAAAAAGAAAAAATAGATAAGAAAGATGATAGTTTTTACTAGGACTCTCTCCATTGCATAAGAAAAAAGAGCTATCTAAGATATGAATCTCGGGATTGCTTGAATGTGAATGCATCCTTTCTCCAGAGTCTCTTCTATGAACTAACCGACATGAGGGAATGCCCGACTCCCTCTAAAAAAAGCCTCTTGTAGTAGCTAGACAAGTCACTTGGTCGTAAGTAAATTGACCTTACTCTTGCTTGGCATCATGGTGGTATGACATGTAGGGTTGAAGAGCTAGCTGAATGGAAAGGCTAGGTAATGGTCTTAGGGGTTGGAAAGCACAGTTGCACTAGAGCCTTCTGACCGATCCTAACACATAGAAAAGAAGGTAGTCAATTTTTTAGGCTGAGAAAGTCCTCTATTTCTAGCTAAAAGTGAAAGCAGAATAAAGACATCTATGCTAGCAGCCACTTCCTCAAAGACCAAAGAAAGAAATGGATTGATTTGGGAGACAAATCATAGATGAAGAGTAACAAACCCCAATGACAGAGGTATTGGAGTTAACAACAACTTTCTAATCCTCCTCAAAGCCCATCTTAGTAACTATGCCACTTGAGAAAACTTTGCATAAAAACCATCAACCACTAGAGACTTCTTCCTTCAGATTGGCAGTGAACACAACCTATTGAAGCTCATGCAAACTAAAGTCCTAAATAAAACACACATCATGTTCAGTATATTTATAGGAAAATGCATTGAAATTGCTTTTTAGGAGATCCTTGAAGTCTTTGACAGCATCATCTCTAATTAGCACTTCATCAGAAGTGGTGCACCCATTTGTCTTGTCAATCTCCGTAATTGAATTCATATAAGCTCTGCTCTGAAAAACCAAGTGAAAGAATCTAGTACTACTATCATCCAAGTGCAACCAATTGATTCAAAATTGTTATTTCTAATGCCTTCTCCCACGGAATGAGTTTTGGGCTCAGAGGATCATGCATTCTTTGATCCTAGATGGATGGATGCAAGGGCCTCAACCTTCCGCATAGTTAATTTGCTATACTGAGAGATGACCAAATCTATGCCTACTCCATGGATTCAAAGCTGCCTTCAAAAATTTTAGCTTTTTGTAGAAGCGAATTATGGGGTCCCTAGTTGTACCCACACTCTACACTTCACGAATGACATGAAAAAAGTAAGGCCCATCGATTCAATGGTTATAAAACTTGAACCTCTTAGTGTGTCAGACTTTCCCAGTGCTACTCACAAGAATCGAAGAATGATTAGAGATCTTAGGTAGAAGAAATCACCATGGGAATGATGAAATTTTTCATCCTAATGCTCATTCCCCAAAAATAGAAATTCGCTCCTACGCTCTCTCATTCCTCGCACATTTTGGACCAAGCAACCTTTCATCAGGCTATCATCTACAAGAGAATAGGTTACCTGCCATGAGAAATTCTAAGAATGATTTGATTTCTCTTCCTCGGGATAAGGTTTTGGGGTTAGGCATCAATTAAAACTCCATTATAAATTGCATTGACCCTACTTCCCACTTTTCAAAATTTAAATGAGATTTGAGAGCTTTTGAAAAAGAGTAGCAATTCTCCTTTTGTCTAGAATAAAACTTATATTTATTTAGCTCGAGCTACATCTATGAGGTTGATTGGGGTCAGTAGAGTGAAAAATGAAATTGATTCAACCATACCCTTCCTCTCTTACCCCTCCTTCTATCGAGAGGAAGTTCTGTCCCACCCTCTCCCATTATCATCTTGAATTGCCCATGGTAGGGGCTATGGTCTAGTTCCTATCTAGCTTTAGGGCTTTCCAAAATGTATGTACTTGTCTACTCTTGGAAGCAAGAAGATATAAAAAGTGGATAGTTCAATTTTCATAGTGAAAGTTAGAGTAACTTGGTGCCTTCAAGAAGATCAGATTGGTAGGTTTGGATGGTTTTGAAATGGTGTTGAAATAAGACTAGTTGGAATAGGAGCGAGAGTGAATCAAAAGTTTTCTCAAGAATGGATGGCATGTTAGGTTCGAAAGGAGATAGACTTG
Source organism: Cymbidium sinense (assembly GCA_021442155.1). Lineage (NCBI taxonomy): Eukaryota > Viridiplantae > Streptophyta > Magnoliopsida > Asparagales > Orchidaceae > Cymbidium > Cymbidium sinense. The sequence continues at coordinate 63,322,989 of CM038214.1, read as the reverse complement.
AGTACTTCGTTCCTCTCACTTTGCTTGAGTACTTCGTTCCTCTCGCTTTGCTCTAGTGGCCTGATGGCTCCTCTCCTTTCAGTCGAGTCTCACATAAGTGATCACCTCCTTTTAGTAGAGCCACATTGTTCTTTTTTCTATACGATATTTTCTTCTTTCTAATATGTGTATTCTAAAAAGAAACCTAAAGTTTCCTTCTTTTATCTGCCATGTTCATTAGAAAATGCACTGATCACATGGCACTTTTCTATCCCTATTCAGAAATTACCTAAAACCACAGCCTCGTCTAAGTGCATACCACATATCAAAAAAGTCAAAAAGTTCTAAAGATGGAGCTCATTATATAAGAGAAAGTATCAAAGGAAGCATCCTTGCCCATTTGAAACCCAACATCAGTTTACCCCAATCCCATTATAGTTCTACCCGTTAAAGATGAAATCTTAGATCCAGATCCGGATCCACTTGTAGCATAAAGAGAAAAGGTGGAATGTTGAATTGAGAAATAGGGTAGGAATATTCTAATGCTGGAACAATTGGGAATATGGTGATCCATTGATTAAGATCTAGCTCGAATGCTACTAGTAGTTAAGCATTTGGATCTACTACTCGGATTGCAAGTGATGAAAAAAATTGGGGGTTCTTCAACTAAATCAAAAAACAAAATTGGTAGAACTACAACTAATGAGTTAACTCTTTCAAATACTACAACATTTCTTAGGCACTGAGCTATGCATGGACACCTATCGAGCTTCATTTGACTCGACCTTCCACTCGATATATAAATATAAAGAGAAAATAGATCATTGACTTTGTATAGTGTATAGTTGAAAGGTTTTTATGGAAAAAGGGTAAATCATTTCTAAAAGGTTATTGCACATCTTTCATGAGAGAGGGATGTTAAGAACAATAGGCAATGTATATCAAAACATAGCCTTTTTTTCATTACATAAACTGGGAAGCCTCCTCAAACTAGGATGTCTTTAGATCAATTGGAATTGATTCAAATTCTTTGCCTCTACGATCCATTAGATAGCTAAAACTCCCTTTGCTACTTCTAGGTCAACTCTGATTCTTCTGCCTTCCTTGCTTAGACTACTACCTATGCCTAGGCCTTGATCATTGAAATGATGTAGAGATGGTGGTGCCTTTGCCTGCTTGCTCTATTCTTCATGTATGTAGTGCGCTTGTTCATTTTGCTACTTTGGTATTATGTCTTACTAATCTATAGAAGTGAAGCATACGAAGAAGTAGCAAATGATGATGTCATCTTGAGCTTTGAGGAAATAGAATCTACGCCATACTTTAACAGTTGAAAATCCATTTTAATGTGTAGCGTAGCGTGGTGGATTACGGGGATGAAAGTCCTAGATCTTGCCACTCATCTGACATTGAAAGGCAAAAGAGTATTGTTAGAGCTCCCATTCAGTCTAGGCCTCCTTACCTATCAAAGAGATAGTAGCTACAGAGGGAACATGAAGAGTACCTGTGTAACCCACGTAGGGAAAGATGGCAAAAGGATGACTGAGGACTCAAGGATCAAAATCTAAGATGAAGCTAGCTTTCTCAAGAAGAAAGATAACACTAGATAGTAGAGAGTGTTTACGCAAGTCCATTACAATTAAGCTGTAGGGTTTAAATCAACCACTTGGAACATATCGAAGCTACAATATTCCCTCCATTTGATATCTTACAAGTGGATGGTAATGCTCATTTAAAATTATGATGACCGGGAAGCCGATTCTAACCTCGTGTATTTGAGAAGTTATTTTTCGAAATAACTTCAATCATGATGAATTACTCATTTGATATTTGTTCATTCTTTCTTTGTTCATTTATTTATTTGTGTATTCCCTAATCTATTTTTTTATACTAGATCATTGTAGTATATCACATTTCCAGATTAGTGACTACTTCTACGTTATTCATTTTTGAAGTGAATAACTATTCCTCCCATGGGCCTTATCCTATATCATATATGATCCACTTGGTAGAATCCTAAAACTCAAATTAGAATGAGAGTAGTTGTAAAAAAGACCGGCCGTTAGGAAACACATTTATGGGTAGAATAGGTGTAGAAGGGCAATGTCACTTGTAAAGATCGTTCGTTGTCTCTCTCTTGATGTTCCAAACCATTGAATCATAAGAAATTTCCTCTTTGTCTTTGAATTACTTTTTTTCAAAAAAAGTTGCAATAGCATTATTAGCTTCTTTCTTGACTTGACTTAAGGCATAGGTATAGGGATTATTTTGAATGATATCTTTCCTATAGCCTTCTCTACGGTGAAGAACATGAACAATCCTCATCCTTCACGGTTGTCTATGTTTTACACTTCCCTTTCATACCCTTGAAAACACGGCTCGATTCAAAGATCATGTTTCGCTTCCTTGATACACTCATTTTAAAGACCACATCACTAACAAATGCCTTTCACCTTTCTTCCTTATGATGTTAGTTGTATTATATGATACCAAACTTCAGAAATTTAGTCTAGAATCTTAGAGAGCCACCATTTTAGAAGTGAGTCTCTTTGGAGAAGACAAGAGTAAGCACACTCTTCTAATGTGCTTCAACATCCGGGTGCTCTATGTCAATACCATTTGATTCTTTCATGAACTCAAAAAGAATTAGAGCATCTCTTTACTCCAATGATCAAAATTTCTTCCTTATTTGAAAGGAAGCTTTCTTACATTTTCCATTTTGAGCTACCATTAAAGTCGTTGTAAACACTTCCAAATTTCTTTTGTCAGATGGTTAGTTCTTTTCTCATTAAATCAAGTTTTATTATTTCCCAAAGATTTCAGAATTCGAGGTTTATTAGTTAGTTTAGTTTATTAGTTTACTATTATTGGTTAGTTATTAGTTTATTAGTTTTAATTAGTTTTTTATTTAGTTAGTTATTATTAATTTTTAGTTATTTAGTTTTTTCTTAGTTATTAGGTTTAGTTATTAGTTATTTTAATTAGTTTTTTTGTTTCATTAGTTTTTAGTTATTTAGTTTATTATTATTAGTTATTATTAGTTAATATTTATTAGTTGGTTAGTTAGTTTATTATTATTTATTAGTTATTAGTTATTAGTTTATTAGTTATTATTATTATTATTATTATTAATATTATTATTGTTATTTTATTAGTTTATTATTTAAGTTATTATTTATTCTTTTATTATTTTAGTTTAGATGTTTTAGTTTATTTTATTATTAGTTTTAATTATTTGTTAGTTAGTTATGAGTTTATTTTTATTATTATAATTAGTTTTTTAGTTTATTAGTTTATTGTTTTTTATTTTAGTTATTATTATTAGTTATTAGTTTATATTATTTTATTATTAGTTATTATTTTATTATTTAGTTAGTTTTATTAGTTAGTTATTAGTTATTATTAATTTTAGTTTGTTTAGTTATTATTTATTTAGTTTATGAGTTAGTTATTAGTTTATTTTTATTATTAGTTATTATTATATTTTAGTTATTAGTTATTTAGTTATTATTAGTTAGTTATTAGTTTTATTAGTTATTAGTTATTTATTTTATTTATTTAGTTATTAATTATTAGTTTAGTTTAATTTTATTAGTTAGTTCTTGTATTATTAGTTTTAGTTTAGTTTTTTTATTTTTTTTTACACTATTAGTTATTATTTTATTATTTTATTAGTTATTAGTTATTATTATTTTATTATATTGGTTAGTTATTAGTTATTAGTTTAGTTATTATGTAGTTATTATTAGTTATATTTATTAGTTAGTTATTAGTTTTAGTTATTAGTTTAGTTATTTAATTATTTATTAGTTAGTTTAGTTTATTAGTTAATTATTAGTTTTAGTTATTAGTTTAGTTATCTATTATTAGTTTTATTAGTTTTTATTAGTTTTTTATTAGTTAGTTAGTTTCTTATTAGTTTATTTATTATTTATTTAGTTATTAGTTAGTTTATTTTTATTATTTTATTATTAGTTTTTTTTTTAATTATTAGTTTTGTTATTAGTTTTAGCTAGTTAGTTAAGTTTTTAGTTTTTTAATTATTATATTAGTTATTATTAGTTTATTATTATTTGTTAAAATGTTTATTATTAGTTTATTATTAGTTATTTAGTTAATTATTAGTTATTATTAGTTATAGTTATTATTAGTTTATTATTTAGTTAATTAGTTTAGTTTTTTTAGTAATTATAGTTTTTTGGTTATTAGTTTTTAATTTTAGTTAATAGTTTAGTTATATTTATTTCATTATTGGTTTTAATTTTAGTTTATTATTTTTATTATTGGTTTTTTTTTTATTATTATTATTATTAGTTTTAGTTTTAGTTAGTTTTAGTTAGTTTTAATTGGTTATTAGTTATTTTTATTAGTTTTTATTAGTTAGTTATTACTTTAGTTATGATTATTAGTTATTTAGTTTAGATAATTAGTTTATTGTTAGTTTATTATTATTGGTTTAAGTTATTAGTTTTAGTTTTAGTTTTTAGTTATTTAGTTTTTAGTTAAGTTATTAGTTATTAGTTAGTTTTATTATAGTTTAGTTTTTCATTAATTATTAGTTTAGTTAGTTTTTTTGTTTTTTTAGTTTTATTAGTTAGTTAGTTTAGTTTTGTTATTTAATTTTAGTTAGTTTATTTTATTAGTTAGTTTTTTATTATTATTATTAGTTTTATTTATTAGTTAGTTTTATTTTATTAATTATTTATTAATTAATTAACCATTTATTTATTTATTATTTATTATTAGTTATTAATTATTAGTTATTTATTATGTTTAGTTTTATTAGTTATTATTAGTTTATTATTATTTTAGTAGTTATTAGTTTTTTAGTTTTAGTTTATTTATTATAGTTATTAGTATTATTATTAGTTTTGTTATATTAGTTAGTTATTTTATTAGTTTTATTTATTAGTATGTTAGTTTTTAATTTATTATTATTTAGTTTTATTAGTTAGTTATTTATTATTATTATTAGTTTATTATTTATTATTATTAGTTATTTTATTAGTTAGTTTTAGTTTTAGTTTTAGTTTATTTATTATTTTTTTTTTTATATTAGTTTTATTTATTAGTTATTAGTTATTAGTTATTAGTTTATATTATTATTAGTTTTTTTTAGTTTATTATTAGTTTAGTTATTAGTTTTATTTATTATTATTATTATTAGTTTGATATTTAGTTATTATTATTATTATATTGTTAGTTATTATTAGTTTATTTTTTTTTTTTATTATTATTAGTTTAGTATTATTTTAGTTATTACGTTATTTATTTATTATTTTAGTTAGTTATTATTATTATATTTAGGCTTTTAGTTATTATTAATTATTATTATTTTTATTATTAATTATTTATTTAGTTATTAATTATTATTAGTTATTAGTTAGTTTTAGTATTATTAATTATTATTAGTTTTATTAGTTTTTAGTTATATTAGTTTATTTTTTATTATTTATTAGTTATTATTATTATTATTATTATTTATTATTATTTTAGTTATTATTATTAATATTATTATTTAGTTTTTATTTATTATTTTAGTTTTTTATTAATTATTGTTAATTTTTTTATTATTAGTTATTAGTTTTTTTTTATTATTATTATTTAGTTTAGTAGTTATATTAATTATTAGTTATTATTTAGATTTTATTAGTTTTATTAGTTTTAGTTATTAGTTTTAGTTTTATTAGTTTAGTTTATTAGTTATTTATTAGTTATTTATATTTATTTTTATTTATAGTTTATTTTTAGTTATTAGTTTATTATTTTTTTAATTAAGTTAATTATTTATTTATTTATTATTAGTAATTTTATTATTATTATTAGTTTTATTATTATAGTTATTTTAGTTAATTTATTATTAGTTTATTATTATTATTATTATTAGGTTTATTATTGGCTGGTTCATTATTTGTTTATTTTTTTAGATTAGTTTATTATTTTAGTTATTAGAATTAGTTAGTTAGTTTTTGATTAGTTACTTTAGTTTATTATTTATTTATTATTTTTATTTATTTAGTTTTTTTTATTTAATTTAGTTTTTATTAGACAAGTTATTATTATTTATTATTAGTTTTATTGTATATTTTATTATTATATTTATTGTTAGTTTTTTAGTTGTTAGTTTTAATTATTGGTTTTTTTAGTTTAAAGTAGTATTAATTTTATTAGTTATGAATTTATTTAGTTGTTTTTTTTAGTTATTTAGTTATTTTTTATTTAGTTAGTTTTATTGATTATTAATTTTAGTTTATAGTTGTTTCTTATTAGATTTTAATATAGTTATTGTTATTGTATTTATTTATTTATTTAGTATTATTATTAGTTATCATTTTATTATTTATTATTTAGTTATTTTAGAGTATTTTAGTTAGTTTTCTTTTTTTTATTAGTTATTAGTTATTATTAATTAGTTATTAGTTATTATAGTCATTAATTATTATTAGTTTTATTTATAATTATATTTTATTAGTTAGTTATACTTTATTTGTTATTTGTTATTAATTATTTTTATTAGTTATTAGTTATTTATTTGTTTATTTTTTTTTATTTTTATTATTATTATTCTTTATTAGTATTTTAATTAGTAGTTATTATTAGAAGATATAGTTTACTAGTTTAGTTATTTAGTTTTAGTTTATTAGTTTCTAAATTAAGTATTAGTTATTATTAATTAAATTAGTTATTAGTTTATTATTTATCAGTTATTGGTTATTAGTTATTATTATTATTAGTTATTAGTTATTTAGTTTATTAGTTTAATTATTATTAGTTTATGGGTGATTTATTTGGTGAGCACCCAATCCAAATTCAAAATATATGGCCCTCGTGTATTATTACCAATGATGACTAAGATGTAAATCATGCTCATAGTGTCAAATTTATGGAACTATTTTGCACAACCTCCAAATCCTCTCCATCCAATGGTGGTTTCATGGCCTGGGATATGGATGTAGCTGGTCCTATTGATCCTCCACCATCCAAGGGTCATTGGTTTATCCTTGTCGCTACTGATTGCTTTCTAAGTAGATTGAAGTAGTTCCACTAAGAGAGGTTAAGGTAGACAATCTCTTAGAATTCTTCAGGGATAAATAAAGAAAATAGAAATTGGATAAAATCATATATCAATTTTTTCTGGCGAACATATCATTGGTTACCTTTGAGTACAAAAAAATTACTAGATTTGTTCACCCACATATAGATCTACTTTTACTCTACGATTTACTATCCCTAATGGTTTATGGAGGCTTTGAACAAGATTTTGGTACAACTTATCAAGAAAATTCTCACTAATAATAAGGAATAAAGTTACAGGCCTTATGTAACATTTATTGTCAACAGTCTACTCATGCTCACCTTGAGTCAAAAGCCTCCTCATAGATAGAGCTTCCTTCATTGCATGTTGCCCTTAATTACAAGTTCATTAAGGATGAGAGTGCCCAGCTAAGGCTGGAAGAACTTGAGAATCTCGATGAGGTTAGACTTCAGGCTTGACAAAATTTTGAGATTTGCCGTGCTAGAATGGCCCAAATGCATGACAAGTTAGTCCTATCTAGAACCTTTTAAGCTGGAGACCGTGGACCTTGAAAGCTACAACCTCTCACTACAGTGCTAGTGTAGTGCTCCGTGGAAAAGATCCTTGTGAAACTTTAGTAGCCTCTAGCTCTATAGACTATTCAACCATTGAAGAAAGCGATTTCAAAAACTGAGAAAAGAAAGAAATCTGAAATTATTTTTAGGTGATGGAAAGCACTAATACCTTATGCTAGAGATGAATTGGTGAAATAACTAACTTATATCAACTACTTCAATTCCCTATCTCATTTTAAAGATCTATTTCTATAAGCATATTTAGATCTTATTCTAGATAGCTTGAACCCGAAGAAGAAGCAAAGTTTATGGATTTCATAAGACTTTCAGTACGAACTACATTTTTGAAGCGAGGTCTTGCTAGAGTGGTGAAGGGCCAATTGAAACTGCTTCTAAAAATGAAGCCTAATTGAGTTAAGAACATAAAATCTTCTTTTTTACTTCATTTTTGGAAATAATAGAATAGAAGAGGTGCATAGTAGGCATTCTACCTTAGATAGCTAAGATTTCTGATGAATTGAATTCTTTTATTTGAACTGAGCCCAAATTTCTTTTCAATTGAGTTATTAGTCTAGTCTTGTTCCACTTATATGCCACCCTTTTGTGCTGTTAGCGGCACGAATCTATGCTTGGCGAATCCATCTGCCAAACAATCTCATAGATAGAAGGTACTAGAATAATTTTGATCTACACCTTACTGGATGAAGAGGTCGGATTGCCTAAACTACCCAATACTACTCGATATTAAAAAGAGTACACTAAAGCTAAAGGTAAATACTTTACTAAAAAAAATATCGTGTTTGTCTATGCTATTTCAAATGATCCGGTTTCAATGACATCTCAAAGCACATGGGAATATGGGTTGCGTGTCTAGTTTTCATTGGAAAGAAAAGAAGGAAAGGTGTAAAAAAGCAAGATCAACTTCAACCTGAGTGAGCACCCATCTATTCCCTATCCCTTAATTGATTCAGAGTTCTCCTCAATGGAGTTTTCATCACTGCTAAAGCCATAATTCTCTTTGATATCTTAAGAAAGAAAGGATCAAATAAGGTTCAGTGAATGCTTCAACAATTCTATCATGAATTCCCCTTCTACGAATGCATGGATACCCTATACTTCATCATGGACAAATTGAGTGACTCTTTTCTTTTTGAGCGCTTGTTTGTAGTCTGTAGACAAACAAATAGTTTGTTAATAGTGGTTCTAGAAGTAAGGTGCACCATGCACTCATCCCAATCAAAAGGAATGTCAGCAGCACAAAGCGAAGAACACATATAGAATATAGAAGCAAAGCTTCTTTCATTCAATTCAACATTCAAAACTAAGATTTGACTACTTGCACCCCCCCCCCCCACCCCGAAGCATCATGTATACCTCTTATTCTTTTATAGATCACTTATTCTCTCTAGAGACTAGAGTAGTCAGCCTTGCTTGAAAGTTCACCATCGCATAGCCTACCTGAGACACAACTAGACTTACGTAGGATCATTGACTGGTCAGGGATAATTCACCCCCAAGTGTGTTATAGGCTAAGTTTCTCACCAGTTTGTTAGTTGTGGGCCCATTGAGTTGAGGCAAGCTTAGCCACCAGCCCCCCTCCAACTACATAGGAAACTCTTATTGGGGGAAAACCTTTCCTTTAGAGTGGGTAAGCCTTTTTTCTATTAGTTAATAGGGTGCTAAACTCCAATTATTTGATACCAACCTCTATTCATCCCAATCTTCCTCCTCTATTGTGAAATAGTTGGTATGCAAAAGAGCTCCATCTGTTTCTCTTCTGGTTTCTTTCCCATCGACCTACCTATCGGCTTTATTAGCAACCCTTCTACCTCAAAACTAGAGTCTAGGATCGAAAGAGGCTTTCAAATATTTCTTCCTTTGCTTTCACTTCTTCCCCTTACCTCCCCAACCAAGAATACTCTCCAAACAATTCTTATTAAGTTTCTTCCTCTAGCACACACCGCATACCCTTTCAAACATGTTTCTGAAATAGCACATTATGCCTTTTGAAGGAATGATGAATGTGAATGTGGGCCAGCCATACTTGGCCAATTTTCTTAGAACTGCAGGGGAATGAAATCGCAGCTCAACCTCTACCCTCACTCATAATTTGCATCTTAGTGTTACCTTGTGGGTGTCTGATGTCGACTTCATTTTGCTATGCGTCTTATCTTTCCTGATAAAAGTGATGTCAATTCAACGTGTGTGGCCTGATGTGTTTCAGCCTACTAGGCAAGGAGATATGATTTCCTTAGATTGAGAATACCTCCTTCAATTTTTGGTTGTGGCTATGGTAAAGGTTACAAGTGGGGTTGAAGGTGCAATACTGAGGGAATATCCAAGATGAATGATGTACTAATCAAGAAGCTAGAGGATAAACTCAGACTCCTGGCGCAGTCAATTACCATGCATGTTGCGATGGCAGATGCCTTACTGATGGTAGATGCTAAAGTGCAAACAATGGATGCCAAAATGCATGAGCTTTTTACACTCTTCTAGGCTCATCTTGGGGATGGTAACTCGATGCTTGGGTTTAGAAATGAGATGCACTCATTAAGGGATTGGTTCTAGAGTGTTATCGAGGGGTTGAAGGAAGACATTGGAGTGTTGAAGAATGCAGTCACTTCAACTCCATCTGGTGATGGGCCATCAGAGTCTCACTAATGTGAAGGCGCATGGCCCAAAGATGTACTCGAGGGAGTGAAATGCCAGGAACTTAGAGAACTTCATAGAAGACATGGGGTTGTACTCTTGAAGCAAAGAAGTTTGAAATTAGGTTGAGCTTCATTGGTGAGGACACTAAAACCTAGTTTCGTAGTAATCAGGATGCCCTCGCTAATCCACAGATCGTTAATTGGGAGGGGCGATCAAAAAGAGAATTACAAAAGTAATTTTTCTTTGCATGAATGTATCATGGCAGAGTAGAGAAGCTTTGCATAGAGGGCGAGGTCCATGTGAAAGTATGTTAGATGGTCATTGATGATGAAGATAGGGAACATGGCTGAAGAATACAAGGTGTTTATGTTTGAGGTGGGTCTTTAGGAGTGGGCAAGTAAAGAGCTGCAAAAATGAAATCTGCAGGACCTGGCTTTAGCAATTCGAGTAGTAGAAGGCTTCTATGGAGAAAGTTTGTCAACCAGCAAGAAAAAACTGAGAATGACACTTTTTGTCCTATGGAGAAGGAGTAGCGTGGTGATGATAAAAGAGAGATTGCTTCTACCAAGAAAACCTTTTAAGGTGGACATAGGATGCTTCATCGATGGCAGGCCACATTGTGCTCATGATTGGCCAAAGAAGGAGAAACTTTCTACTATTATTATAGGGGATGAGCAAGCTGAACTCTACTGGGTGAGTCCCCTGTAGCTTCTCAATGCCGTCAGACATGAGAAGAAGTCTTATATTAATGGGTTAATGTATGTAGATATCATGGTGAATGGTGAAACCCTAGCATGTGGAGAAAGGGTGCTTTAAGCTCCACTCCTTTCCTTCTGCTTGAAGCTATCAAAAAAGTCTGATTCCAGCTATTAGCAATCAATTCCCTTTGCTTTGGAATTCAATTTCAAACCAACCTTTTTCAAGCCAAGTCTTTTGTTTCAATTTGAGCAAAACAAATGTAGTTTATTAGGAATCCAGGAAACGAGTCAACCCTCTGTCATTCATTAAAAAAAATCAGTAGACAATAGTGTAGCAAAATATGCCTTCATCCGAGAATTGATAATTCTAGCTCTTTTAAGACTACTTGGGAAATCTCCCTCTCACTAGAAGGCTCAAAATAGGACAAATGAGATATATACTAAACTGGTGCAAGATAGCAAGGTTAGAAAAGTCAGCTACTGGCCTTTGTAGGGCACAAAACCCTGACAAAATTAGTAACCATAGGGATACCCAATCACATGTTGAGCAACTTCAAGCTCTTTATCTACACAACCAATCAGATTGAAGTCCTGTAATGTGACTTTCTTGGTCTCAAGTTAAAGTATGAAAATCCATGCGATGAATTGGTGGTTCGTCTGCCAACCCTAGCAGGAGGGAGGCCTTGCCATTTGTTCTCTTGCACTCAAAAACTCAGCCTTCCAAGCTAAACTGCTATGGAAACTTCTCACATGTACCATGACTTTATTTACCAAATAATGAAAGTAAAATACTTTCCCAAGAGATGTTGTCCACCAGATGTGGAGCCTAAATACTCGGCCAACTCTTTCGGGAAGTCCATTTATGCTAAAAAGCCTATTCTCTAAAGTGGAATAGTATGTGTCATTGGTGATATCAAGGACACTAACCTATGGAAATATGCTTAGCTCAATGGTTATCAAGTGTGTGAGCAACCAGCCAGGATCAATCCTTCAGACAATGACCTCTTACTCCCGGCCTAATCTATGTTGGTCCATGGGTCCAATTGATGAGATGATTCACTTACTTTCCATTTGGAAATAGGTGTAAGACTGGAGCTACTATGTAGGCTTTTGTAGGTTTGAATCTCTCTCTTTTCATACCACATCAACACCTAATTCACCAACATTATGAACCTCCATGTATTAAATAAATAATGAATAGGATGGAAAAAGTCAAGCAAGACAAGTAGATTCAAATCATGATACAGGAGTCCCTTCATTACTAAAGATATGAGGAAAGTTGTTTTCTCCTCTTATGATCTCCTATATACGATAACTAGTGTTTCTTAACTAGTTTCCCTTTTTGAGGCCTCACTAAGGAGGTCAAGTATCCAACCAATTTTGAAGAAGTCAAAGTTCTAACTCCAACTATTTCAGATGTGAGATGCATAGAGTAGAAGGATGCACAGGTTGGTGGCAATGAAGCCTATAGGATGGATGTAGATTTGAACACAGAGAGCCCCCCAAATAATGCTACAAACAAGGTCCTTGATGATAGACTCTATCTCAAGATAGGGAAGAACCAACCCTCTATAGAGGTTGCTCTAGAGAAGGTTCTGATTGAGCATGAAGCTTCTTTTCAAGCAGAACATAAAAATGAATTTGAGCTGCTTTAAAGATTTCTCTTCTTTCTCTTGAAGTCACTATGGAGCACACCGGAGTGGAGCTCAGAGAAGGTCACTCCCCAGCAAAGAAAGACCCTTTAGCTTCGTTATTCTTCAGTTGCCAATGAAGAGTTTGAAGAATGCATCACCAGAGCACACACTCGGTGGAAAGAACATTTCCTTTTGACTTTCTAATTTTTCCTAGCTTTGAGGATAGATTTGGTAGCAAATGAATAACCACTTCTAGTGGAAAGAGGCAGAAAGGCTGAAGAGATTCAAGCTGAACTGATGCCTCTTGGATTCCTTATGTGCTCCTAGGTGGTGACATGCCACATGAGATTTCTCATCTCATCGTACCTGGAATTTTGGAAGATGATAGAATGCTTGCCTTTTCAAATTGCTCCCAATACTCATAATCTTTAAATAGGATTTTGTAGAAAACCTGAAACTGCCACCCAAAACTGGAGAGCAAGCAACAGCTAAAGCTTCATCTTTTTGCCTAGCTAGTCTCTGAGAGAAAGTTTCCCTCAGGATCCAAGCCCCTTCACCCACTTCAATTCAATGAACTGAATCTAGTTGTATGAGAGTAGAGTATAATTCATCCCTTTCACTTTGAAAGTCAAGGTGCTAGAGAGAAGAAGTTGGAAGTTTACATCGATTATATTCTATAGTAGGCTTTGTCAAAACTAGGTTTTGCTAAAAGGCTATCCTTCCCTTTTCTTCTTGACTTGAAGAATCAAACTACTACCTTTTCATTTTGGACCGCCTAGCAAAGTGAAAATTTTCATTTTTATCACAGAAGCCTCTTGAAGAGCCTTATGTATCAACAACCTATACCCCAAACTTTACCTTAAACTAGTACATCACTCAAAAGCAAGAAAGAGGCCATCCCTTAGCAACTATCAGAACTAGAATTGCTGAAGTGAAGTTTGAGTCTTTTCTTGGCAACCCAAACAAGAAAACAACTGAGGCTATGAAAGAGTTCTTTCTTAGGCCCAGTTACCGAGGTTTATCTTATGAAGGAAACTTTCTTTGGACCAAAAATCTTTCTATGTCAATTCAATAGCTTTTTTTATTGCTGCGCACCTATCGTTACCAGCAGGTTCATAATGTTCAAGACAGCATAACCCAAAAACATATTTTTCTATTCCCTCCACCCATAGGTTACCTTCCCTTGATCAACATCTTTTTCTTCTTATGGGAATGAACACATTATAAGCCCCAGAGATTATTTAACGTAAATCTATGCATGAACCCAACATCTCATTCTTAGTTATGTTTGGCAGAATGCGGGTCTCCAAAACCTGATGTCAAAGGTTCAAATCCTACAGTGCGTGATTCCATTTATGTTATGTCAAATTACAATGAAAGAACTTCACAAAACAAAGTAGAATTGTAACTTCAATTTGACCTCCTACAAGGAGTAATTCAATAAAAAAAGAGATGTTACTTAATCAAAGGTCCACTGATCACCGCACTTGTATTGTAAATACTACAAATAACGTGAATAATAGGAATTAGACCTAAGATAATTCCAAATAGAAAAACTTCAATCATTTTGATTTGTTTTAGGGAATAAAAAGGGAGGTAAGATCTATCCCTAAATATTAATATGAATTATCCATGAATCTCAATGACCATGAATTGGCAATCGACGTGAGAAGAAACCATAAAATATCTGAAATGAAATGTTATGAGAGGCTTTTATTTTAATTTTTTCAATTTTTATTAAATTTCATTTATTTTAAATAAGTTGTATCTTGTTCAAACCAATAAATAGAGGGGGTTGAAGCAACTAGTAAAAACTAAAATAACTAGTTAGAATAGGGATGAAAGATCTAAATTAGATATGTTCTTTTACTACAAATATGAATAAAATATTTACCTATGTCTCAATCTAGATACTATGGTACAAAAAACTAATTAAAAGAATTAATTGAGTTCCAATTGAAAGTTCTTGATTCATCAGTCATTATAGATGGACACTAAGAGAAATAAGAAAAGCTTGACTTTTTCAAAAAATTGATAATTATTGAATATTTTCATTTGATCATTCTTTTCTTTCTTTATTTGAATTCAATTTTGGGCCAACTCAATTCAAAGAAGAGTAACATCTATTACCTTTTTAGGTTCTATATTGTTTCTATATTAAAGAATCCCATCTTTGTTTTGTATTGTAGTTCCATAAGGAAAGAACACTTGAGGAGATCTAATGTCATAATAGTTGCATCACGAATATGGATTGTTCGAATGATCTCTTCTTCTTTTTTTCTTTTAGAAAATGAAAATGATAGGGATAATAATAATAATTTCAATTTAGAATAGTAAGAATAGCTTCCTTCAGTTTCTAGGTAAAGTGAAGAAGTTCAAAGTTCAATAGTCTTAATCTTGTAAAATAAGAGGATTTAAAAAAAAAATATATACTGGGATTGTAGATTTCACATAACATATAATGGAATTGTATGAATATATTGAGATCTTTCAACCATGATATTTCTAATTCATTATTCTATCCATTCAAGATCCTTACTTTCTATTACTATGATGAAGCCACTAATAGAAACCTTACTTCATCTTATATTCCCGAAGAACTAATACACCCAGGTTGTTAAACATAATTCGTGTCATTCTTGTCTTGGTTGCAATCAAATGTTGGCCTTCTTGAAATTAGAATTGGATGTGAAGAATGCCTTTCAGAAACATAAGGGAAGGGAGGAAAGAATTCACAATCAGTTGTTAGGTAGCCTCCTCCAATTCCATCCCTTATCATAGGAATTTGGTATACAAGCTCAAAAAAGTGATTCACCTTACGTACTCCGATAAGCTAAAGCATGATATAACTGAAGTATGCATGGATAGAAGTAGCTGCTTAGGTTTTAGGTAATGTGATATGAATTCCTAAAGAAAAGAACTGAATCCATAACTATTGATATGGAATAATAATAAACTAACTAACTAACTAATAAGTAATATTAGTTAGTTGTTTTCTACTAGTTCTTGATTTTATGAGGAATTGCTACTAAACAGCTAAGCTACTACTCTAACTATAAAATGAAAGTGAAGGGATCTATATCCAAGATTGCTTTTAGCTCTATGTTTTTAGAGATAGGTGCAGAAGTGTAAGATTTTTAATGAGATACATCTAAAGTTTTTTAGAACTACTTGACACGTAGTGCCTCTATTGAAATGGTTCTCAAAAACTTCACAAATTTTCATTGTGTATTAGACGATGTTTTTATGTATTCTTTATGTAGTTTATTTTCTTTAATTATATATTCATTGGAATGAACCATAACTATGGAACCTGAAGTCTGATAGATTGATCCCAAAATAGAATATCCAATTTAGGAGAATTCAATAGAAAATGCTGAATTCATGCCTTGGTCTTGAAATTTTAGATTTCTTCTAGTATGTAAAGAAATTACAAATATGGTCCAAGTAAGAAATGCACAAGTTTCCATAGGGTCCCAATTGCAATAAGAACACCATGTTTCATTAGCTCATATTGCTCCAGAAAGAATGCCTATGGTGAAAAAGGTAAACCACCCTAAACTAATGACATGATAACTTCAATAATCAAAACATTTTATTCATTGATATTTATCAAAATTTTGAAATGAGAGAAAAGAAGTACTTTTTAATACACTTCCTTTTTCGTTCAAATATTCCATATCAACAAAAAAATGACTTCCATAAACTTCAAAATTTCTTATTTTGAAAAAAAAAGAATCGATTCTTTTTTGAAATGTAATCACTATAAGAGCAACTGATAATAATGATCCGCATCAAAGAGCTGCAAGGCTCAAGAGTATCATACTGACATGCATTATTAACCACTAAGATTGTAGAGCAGGTACTAATATTATAGGTTTATACATTTTAGATGAAAGACCTGATGTGGCAAAACCTTGGGTAAAAATAACACTTGGTGAAGTTATTGCACTATTGAAATCATTTTTATGATTCCCAAGATATGGAATCATATGAATAATGGATAAACTCCATGAAAGGAAGATTAACGATTCTATAAATTACTTAAAGGAAAATGTCTCGAAGAAATCCAATAAATAAATAAAAATCCTATTATAGAGAAAAAAGTAGCTATCATCCATTTATCTGACGAATTACGTAATCCTTCGATTTTGTAGACTAATAAGTTCATCAAATTAATTAGAATCACAATTGAGATGATGGAAAAAAAATATTTGAAGTAGGGCTATCGATGAAATCACGCTTAATTTGATCGGTCATCACTTTTGACCTTTATTAGTTTCCAAAGCATCGGATGGATTTCAGTCCATTTCCCCTTCAATCTATTTTCTAAGATAGGAATGTTTGATGTTGGTCAAAATTGTTTACTTTCTTTAACAAGTACTTAGCCAGTTTGATCCATAGGCTCTTCATCATTCCCACTAATGGAATTTGTCCATTTATAATCTTATATGAGTCTTGATGCTCCACACCTTGCCTTGGATGAAATTTCAATGAATGGGATGTCTCTACATATTCTACCTTTGATCTTGGTTGAGCCTTCAATGAGTAAGCACGTATGTATGTTGCAGGTTTCCAACATGTTCAAAAAAAGAAAGACTAATGAATGAATCCAATCAATAGTTCTAAAAACAAAACTAACACTACTTTAAGCTTTCATAAATATGGAGGTAATCAAGCCAAGCTTCCATGTCAACAAAAATGACAATTGAGATCTACACATGCTTTTTCTCTGTGAGAGAGAAGACTAGCCTAGCCTTGCTAAGCACAAAATAGCTTATAAAAAATAAAAGTTCTTCTGCATCGTTGTGACCTCGAGACAGGGCATTTAGTTATAAAGCACTCGAAAGTACAAAATAAAAGGTAATAGTTTGTTCTTCAACAAAAGAAAAAGCAAGAGTTTTGTTCTTTCTCAAAATAAAAGGGAAAAGGATAGCAACTGGCTTGAAGGTGGAAAAAAATGATGCCCCTCTTTTGCATATGAGATAGAATTTCCCCCTTCATGAGAATGTCTGACTATTGACAAGACTCAATATCACTTACTTCAAGAGAAAGAGATCTTTCTCCCTTTTTGACCGCTATTGATTCATCTAACTCTCTTGCTTTCTTTCCCTTTTTTGAGTGAGCTTTTGCTTGCTTACCTCTCACCCTGCTAGCCACTCCAATTCTTCTCTTTGACCCTTTCCCTGCTTCTCAAAAAGGAGACTTTCTCTCCAGGTAGAAGTCAAACTCTTTCATACTCAGTGCACAAGAGCTTCCTCGTCCGCATAGTAATAATGCCATCTAGCACCTTCTTTTTTCTTTATGTGGGCCAGTGAGGATCAATGAACCGTTCCTTTTGAACTAATGGTGTGTACAAGCTCAACTACTTTCATTGCTACACACCCTCTCTCATCCCCCCATCATGTAAAGCTTTAGGAAGAAAAACCTAATTGAAAGTGGATAAGGGCATGAAGTTCCCCATCTGAAAGGTAATTTGACCATAGTGTTGGTCACGTGGATCCCTAGTTTGTATACAGCTAGTAGTGTCCTATCTCATGCTATATTCCTTAGCCCTAAGCAAGAGCAAGGAAAAAAGAAGGTGCTAGATGGTGTGTAGCAATGAAAGTAGTTGAGCTCGTACACACCATTAGTGTAAAGGGAATCAGAGCTCAGGGAGAAACCGCTTTCCTTCTTGTTGATACTTAGGAGCAAAATGCATAGAGATGTTGTTCACACATCATGGTGAAAAAGCTAAGATTGGTTCAGTTTTTACTTCTTTCCATTCTTTCTTATGCCCTAGTAGGTCAGTGACTGAGAGATTCAGTGTTGAAGAAATAATCAATGTTATTTTTAGTCTTCAGGGAATCACTACAGTTGGTGCTTGAGTAGGGGCATTCAAATTTTATTTGAACTTTAAGTGAACAAGGTGCTAGCCTATCTTTTCTCCAGTTTGATTCACAATAGCTATCAGTTCAAGCAGGAGAGTCCTTCTTTCTTTGTGAGATGGCTGAATTAGCCACACTTATAAAAGGGCAAAAGCACATATTCAGCTCAAGAGAAGCAACAGAGTCAACATTATGCCCGTTGTTGGAGGTCTTTTGAATCTCTTGGAGGAAGGACTACTAGTGGGTAGTGGTGTGGTAGCTCTTATTAGTTTGAGTCAGTGCTGGTAGCTGTAAACTCTTCTTTCTTGATGGAATCATAGACCTATCATAGCCCAATCCATTGACTTGGCTTTCCTGCTGGAAGAAACATCCTAAACATCTTTCTGCTTATTGACTATCGAGAGAACTTTCAAATAGGGGGCAGATAATTAGGGAAAACTTTCTATCTAAAAAATGAAAATGTATCGAATACAGATAAGGAAAGTAGTCGACTCATGCTCAGGCACAATAGAAGAAAAGGTGTGTAGTAATGGGTTTGGTAAAAAAAAGTGATTCTACCATTGCATAGGACCAATACTAGCATGTAGACATTTTTCCTTCGGCTTTGTATTTGGGTTTATATCAAGCTTCATTCGCATCCCGCTCCTCAGCATAGCAAGCCCTTGTATTTTTCTTTTCTTTAACTATGGACTGAATGGAAGAAAGAAATGATTGACTACCACTTTCTCATTCTAGTTCTTTTACTAATTCTTTAAAAGTTTTCATCTATTTCTTTCTAGTGTCGGGGAGAGTCTAAGTAAAAAGAAGTCAAAATAGATCACGAAGATTCAATCATAGAGAAGATTAAAATGAGTCATTTTGTGTGTAGTGAACTTCAATACACAGATCAGCTCTAGAATGGAAGCCATGGAACCCTGATTCGATTCTCATTTATATAAACACTAAAGGAAGGACCATGTGTCCAAGAGCTTCATACAAAAAAATAGGAAAAAGAAAAGGTGCGTAGCGATATGCTATTCATTTTTCTCACATCAATAATTATGTTAGTCTTGTATTGGATTTGCTTTCTAAGTCTTTTTCTAAGCTATCTAAAAATTGATCAACTTTCTTTTCTAGTCATCCCAAGGTTTCATCTTTCACAGTCAGGTCAAGCTCCCTCCTAAGCTCGTATGTAAGTTGTGTGCTACCTCGTTTCTTTTTCTTAGAAAAAAGAAGTGTGTTGCCAAAAGCCTATCTAAAGAGAAAGAGATGGAAGAGGACACACAACCCATAAAATGTCCTAAATCTAAGATTCTCATGGGTTCTTTTGGTTCTTGGTCACACTCAACAATAAAAAAAATAAAAGAATTTGAAGAACCTCGACTAAGAGGCAAAAATTCTTTAGAAGGATCATAGAACAAGTGAGATTTGATTGATGGTTGATAAGAATAATGCGCTACTTAACAGATCCACTTGATGTTCACTACCCAAACCCCAGATTAGCATGATTAGCCTAGCCTACTTAAAACTTTTTTATTGTAAAGGTTATCAAACTAACCCGGAGAAAAAGAATCCTTTACTACTCTATGTCTATTAGGGAATAGCCATCCTTCATAGTTGGTACTTACTTTCCTATGCTCTAAAGCACACTGAAAATGCTTTGAAACAAGTTGAAAAGCTAAGCTAAACTACAACAAAAGAAGCTAGCCACCTTCCCCTCCATACGATTACCTTCTTTTGCCATCTAGACTGACTCATCACCCTTCATAGCATTAGAAATTCAATCTTTTTTAGAATAGCATTATTGTCATAGCTTATGGCTTCTCTTGCATTGTTATAGCAGCTCTTCCTTCCCTTTCTCACTAAGCAAGCTCATAATCTCGGCTAGCTGGTCTCTCAAGAAACTTTTATCCCCTTCTCATTTCATCTTGCACCTGAACCTGGGCAGCCATGATTCTTGTCTATGCCATGTGTCTGGTATGGACGGAGAGGGCGGTGGATGTGGATATTGAGTATGGTCTATTTTAAGAAATTCAATCCTTACTTCTTCTCTCATAGGGCAGTAACTTCTTGCTTATTCGAAGAGTTCAAAGACTGCTAAATGGGTCAAGTTAACCAATTTGACCCATTTGACCTATTTGAGCTAGGTCATGGGTAGGTTTAGGTTTGGTTAGTCATATGAAGTGGATTTGTATCTTTGTTTCTAATCAATTTTGGTTCAGTTTGAATTTAGCACAACATGACCCTTTAGGACAAGTTGGGTTCAAGATCAATTGGGCTAAGTTAGGTCTAGTTGGACAATTGAGGCTTTGGTCAAGTTCAACAAGTGACTTGGAATGAACTTGACCCATTGGTTTTAATCAATTTGTCTTAGATCAAGTTTTGACATATTTTGACATTTCTGGTCAAGTTGGGTCAACTTGGGTCAAGTGACCAATTAGGCTAGGTTAGGCTCAAATATTGAATTGGTCAAGTTCAAACATAGTTCATGAATGAACCTAGATCAATGGTTTCAATCAATTTGGCCTATGGTGGATTTTGGCAATGTTGGGTTTCATTTTGGCTAAGTGTTGACCAGGTCAACCCTAAGGTTTGACTTGGTTTAACCCAATTTAATTGATTGATCATCTCATGATGATTGTTGATCATGATGAGAGGCATAGGTGAGTTTGATTCAATCCAATTTAGTAAGGATTAGAATTTGGCTAATAAGGGTACTTTAGGTAACTTTGGGTCAAATGGATTGGTCAAAGCTTGATTTGAGTTTGAACTTGTATATGGACTTATGATTGAAGTATAAATCCATTTGCAAGTGATTTGAAGTCAAATGGGTTTTGATTCATTTGACAATTTCATGTTCAAAAGGGTAAATGTGAAATGGATTTTGGCTTGATTTTTGAATTGATTTTTAGTCAAGTGATTAAAGTTTGTATTTATATTTGGATTCATGATTGTAGTATTTATTGAATCATGAAGAAGAAAAATCAAGAGTTTGGCTTGATTTGAGGTTGATTTGGCTAAGTTCAAAATTTTGACTTGAAAAGCTTAGGTTGGATTTTGAATGAGTTTGAGTTTAATTTTTGGAAGTGGTTTTAATTTCTTGAATTTATATTTCATTTATATATGTGAATATAAATGAGAATATAAATGGGTTATCAGAAAATTTCAAAGATTCTTCGTGATTTGATCATGATCTATACTAAGTCCTTAAGAGGAAATTAAAGGATTTAGGAAAGATTTGGAATTTTAGATTTGAGTTGTGAGTTTAGTTTGATTGATTTGAATTTATATTTCATTTATATATGTGAATATAAATAAAAATATAAATGAGTTTTGAGAAAACTTCATGGATTTGATTTGATTTAGGTATGATTTTGGCACCTCTGGAACTGCCTCTATTTTTACCTCTGCCTCTGCCTGGTGGAGGTTGAGCCATCCTATCCACATGTCCATATGATGGAATGAACTGTGGGTGGAATGTGATATGCGGATCTATTTCTTCTTCAATTCTCCTTTCTTATTCATTTGGATTTCCATTTTTCTTTTATTTTTCTTTTGTCTTCTCTTTTTCTACATTTTCTTTTTTTTTATTTTAAATTTTATCAAAGTTCACGAGAAAGGGTGTTTTGAGGAAGATAGTAGGTTGCATCGTTATAAATATCAACTTCTCTAACTGAAAATAGCTTTTCACCTCCATTGACATGGTATTCAATCCCATCTTTTCTAAACTTGATGCACTGATGGAAGGAGGATGGAATTATCTTACTCTGATGCATCCAGGGCCTACCAAGCAAAGCAGTGAATGAAGTGTTCAAATAAATGATGTAAAACTTGGCTTTAGTCTTCCAGTCACTTATCTCCAAAGGTCCTTATTCATTGAATCCTATCAACATCATTTGATCTCCTCAGAGTGTGGAGGTTCGATCCTCAAATAGGCAAGGGTCTTTAGACTCATAATGTTCACCGATGCACCTGGATCAATGAGAACTCTGGCAAGTCTGAACCTATGCATGTTGATTGTGATGTAGCGGGGATGGTTGTGCTCCAAGTCCCCCAGAAGAAGGTCTTCATCTGTGAAGGTTGTGCCTTGAGCTTCTTTTGTGTTATGTGCCTCCTCACCTATAGCGGTCAGCTAAGATTAACATATCTCAGAATCAAGGAGAGCCTTGATTAATGATTCCCGCATCTCTTTGGATATGACAAGGGCATCGTATATGCTTAGCTTAGATGGTAACTTTCTTAGATGAGAAAGGACATTGTAGTCAACCTTAGGCTGATCTTCAACAAGTATATCCAGGGGTGGAGCATCTTATGGAGGGGCTTCTTGATCCTTTGTACCAATGACTTGTTTCCCTCTATCTTGAGGTGCTACTCTAGGAGGTAGAACCTTGCCACTATGGAGGTTGACTTTGGTGATCTCTTATTGCAGGGTAATGGAAGGTTCTACCTGTGCATTAGGCTCACCTGCCTTCTTATGGGACTCTAATCGATGATTCCAAGTCTATCTCAAGAGGTGAACCCATAGTATTGTGAGTAGAAAGTCTAATCAAAAAGATGAAGATCAAAATTTTTATAGTTATTTTGACTTGAAGAGTTATCATTAAGAATAGAAGTAGACAGCCGACCTTTCTCTTTATGCTTTCAATTTGTCTATTTTCTTATTATATTTCTTTTTTATCCAATTCTTTCTTTCCTATTTCTTCTTTATATTTTTCTTACTACATTCACACTCCCATTCTATTACTTTGACTCTTACGATGTCCAATTTAGTATTCTTTGAACGAAGTCTGGATACTTTCTTTTATCAGTCCAAGTAAACCATCAATTATTTGAATTGAGAATCTAGATCCCTAATAGCAATTATTGTGCTTCATGCTCCAAATTATTGATGGTTCAATAAAGATAATATGGAATATCTATTTATTAGATTGGGCAAAACAGAGAAGACTCGATCGAAGGAGATAATGGGGAAATATAATATGACCAATCTGCCTTACAAGTCACACTATGAGCAAGGAGGTTAATTGATTCAAATATACAACATGAATTCTATCAATACATTGGATTTGGGCCCTCATGTCTATCCAAATGAATCAATCTTTCCACAGGGGTCCATCTTTTCCTGCTAGGTAAGAGGATAGCAAGTTATAAATTCTGTCTCTATCTTAGTAGGACATGTATTTTTATTACTATTCAATTCATAGATGAAAATGAAGTAGTTAATGGTGGGCACTATCCTTTTTTATTATATGTGTTCCTAAGAAAAGGGCATGGAAACACATCAGACTTTGGAATGAAAATGGAAAAGAAAAGTAGCTCTAGTTCCATTAGAAATGATAGTAAGATTCTTGGCACAAGAAGAATGGGTGATTCATGTCATCTTAACTTGGTTCTACTTCCACTCTATTTTTTTAGAAATATCAAAAAGATTTCTATTCCACACTGAAAAATGAAGACTCAGAATTGCGTTTAGTGGAAAAAGCCTTTATCAGATTTGAACCGATGACTTATGCTTTACCATGGTGTTACTCTACCACTGAGTTAAAAGGGCCTTTTTCTTTTTCAATTCATAAATTACACATATTCATCTTTCATTGTGATTCTATTTTATGTGCATATACAAATAATGGAACAATCAATTTGATATATATATAGGAAGTGGGTTAGATTCATATTTTGGTAAAAAAAGAAAATAAAAAAATGCATTAAATTATTTCAAAGTCAATCCTAATTGCTTTGTTGACTTTTTCATCAGAAAAAGATTCACTTGATATATATATATATATATATATATATATATATATATATATATATATATATATATATATATATATATATATACTAATTTGACATATATATTGATCTTTTCTTGAATCATGTGATGGGGATTCAGTAGCCTAAATTGAATTCTTTTAAAAGAAGATGTTTCAATCCTTGTTTACTTAGTGTGAGATAGCGATAACTCATAATGTCGAACGGAGCAATGAGTTCAAATTGAAGAAAAGAAATGAGAGTTTGAATCTTTTCTATTTAATAACTCCCTAGTGAAGTGATCTTATACTTTGTTTTATTTTTGTTATATTACATTATTGTACAAAATTATAATTCTACTTTCTTTTCTTATTATTACACTTAATATTACTTTATACTTTAATAATGATACATAAATATTTTTTATAAGACTTTTCACATATTCTTTCATATATGAAATATACTTTCATATTACTAAATTAGTAACTCATATTAAATGTGAATATTAGTTATATCAAAATATGCAATATGAATATGTGTGTGTGTGTGTGTGTGTGTATATATATATATATATATATATATATATATATATATATATATATATATATATATATATATATAGTTATAGGGTAGTAGAATATTTATGGGAGTACAGGTAGCTAATTCATGAACAAACCATCACTCATACTATCATCATAGTATGATGACAATCAGGGCGGGCATGCACTCGTCATCTAGTGGTTCAGGACATCACCCTTTCAAAAGGCAATGGGGACTCGACTTCTCCTGGGGGTAGTGGACTACGAAAAGAAGTAGGTCATGAATTATCAATAAACCTAGAATTCATTCTTCTTGGGTCGATGCCCGAGCGGTTAATGGGGAAAAATTGTAAATTCATTGGCGAGATGTCTACACTAGTTCAAATCCAGGTCGGACCAAGAATTTGTCACTCCATGAATAAGATCTAAAATATGATATAAATGACTAGTCATTCGAGTGGCAATCCGCACCCCCTCACACTCCCCTTTCTGTAATAATGATTCATCATTGCAAAAGTTGGTGAGACATTCCCGCCCTGAACTTTGCAATGAAATAGTCAATGTTATGCTTGGTCATAAAGAGAAAGGTAGTGAAACCCAATAATTGGAGAAAGGTATCAAAGAGGGTGAGATGGCAACATCAATCTCACTTACTAAAGTCAAGTACTATTATGCATACACAAAGATGTCACGTGATATGGATCATCCACTTTACAGATGAAATGAAGTCTAAATGGAAGTATATACCAACATGACTTATAATTACAAATAGGATAAGACATGAAACAGTATGTTGGTTAGATTACTACGTTAGACTCCTCTATCTAGACAAAAGGAATATAGAATTAGATGTAAAGTGTTCGTAGGATCTCAAAAAAGTTAAGGTAGATAGGACATCATAATAGGGAATACTTATTTGTAAGGGCTATTGACTAGGCTGGATTAGGGAGCTTCTTAGTGAGATAAATTTGCTGCTCTTGACTATCCCACTTTTTTCTATTAATAGGTTAGATTTTTGGTTGAATGTTAGGAAACCATCCAATGGAGTCTTCCAATGCCACGACTAGTGCTTTTCTTGATCTTTTTTAGGCTTATTTTAGCCATATGTCTCCTCTCTTTGAGTGTACTAGTAAGTAAGTCAAATCCATAAGAAAACTAGTTTGAAAGTAGTCTTCTTTGAAATAGGAAAAGAAATTTGGAAGGAAAACATCTACAGATTAGAGTCATTCAACAGTCAAGTCAGAAAGTCAAGCTTTCCATCAGTCAAGCAGTAAAGACAAATGGGGATTCAATCATTGTGTCTTTTCTTAATCTAAGTCAATTTGTGATGAACGCAATTCCTATTCTTTATCACCTGAGGAAACTGAACTCACTTCATCCTCATCTCTTGAACTCACTGAAACTAAGCCACTAGAGATTGCAACGTAAGATACTGATTGGGTATGAACACATCCCTTCTCACTACTCTATCTAATGCTTATGGTTCTTTCTCTCATCAAGAAAAATGGTAATGGCATTAGAGTATGATGGCCTTCCAAGGGCTATCATGCCATGAAAGAGCAATGCGAAATTGCTAGTCTAGAGAATGATTCATAGTTTATCTATCCCAGTCCCACTGCTCTGATTTCGCTAATGTTAGGAGAGTGTCTATAACATTCTAGAATATCCATTGAAGAAAGGGGGCTTTGGGGAATATACTGTAGAAAAACCATTAGAGATAGGTCTAGGTTCATATAAGCTCCTTCTCAGTATGATCTATTACAAACCAACAGAATCCATGAAAATAAATCTAAAAATGAAATTAATCTTGATTATCCTTGAGTTGATTTAAGTCCCTCAGTGACATTCACTTAATAGTCATCCTTAGGTTCAGTTCAATCTATTGCCTTGCCAATAGATTACCCCAGCAACTGGTCCCTACTTTGGAGGATGTAAGTCTACTATGCTTTCTTCCTAGTACAACTACTGCATATTGAAAGGCATCCATTTGGTTGGCTAGTCCTACTATATATTTAGTTGACTACCCCTTTGGTTCAGTAAATCTGAGATAGGTCTATGCTGGTATAAGCTCCATCTCAGTATGATCCATTGCAAACTAATGGAATCCATCAAAACAAATCTAAAAATAAAATTAATCTTGACTATCCTTGAGTTAATTTAAGTCCCCCAGCAGCGTTCACTCAAAAGTCAGCCCTAGGTTGGGTTCAATCTGTTGTCTTGCCAATAGATTATCCCAGCAACTGATCTCTACTTAGGAGGACGTAAGTCTACTATGCTTTCTTCCTAGTACAACTACTACATACTGAAAGGCATCCCCTTGGTTTGCTAGTCCTACTAGGTGTTTAGTAGACTACCCTTTTGGATTGGTAAATCTAAATTAGGTCTAGGCCTCTGTGGCTCCTTCTCAGTATGATCCATTGTAAACCAACAAAATCCATCAAAATAAATATAAAAATAAAATTAATCTTGATTGTCCTTGAGTTGATCTATGTCCCCTAACGGCATTCACTCAATAGCCAGCCCTTGGTTAGGTTCAATCTATTATTTTGCCAATAGATTACCCCAACAACTGGTCTCTACTTTAGAGGATGTAAGTCCACTACGCTTTCTTCTTGATACGATTGATGCATACCAAAAGGCATCCCTTTGGTTGGCTAGTCCTACTACGTGTTTAGAAGATTACTCCTTTAGATTGGTAAATCTGAGTTAGGTCTTACCCTCCATGGCTCCTACTCAGTGCAATCCATCGCTAACCAACTAGGTCCATCTCAAAATCCAAATCTAAAAATTGAAATGAATTCAATCCTCTTCCCTAGTGGAAATTTCTCCTTAGTGAGACTTAAATTAAATCAAACTCCTCATCCCCTTATGAATGACTTGAACCTACTTCCTTAGTGGAAGGTTCATATACTCTATCCCTTAGGGGATTCCTCCCTCTCTTTTATGTCTTGGACATAAGTAGAGACACATTGCACTAAGTTTTGGATTCTTTCTACACCTTGGGTTAGGGATAGATTGTTTCTGTTGGTGCTTCTTATCTTTCGGTGTTGTTGATCATTTTGGTCAACACCAATATGTGCGGTGTTCCTTGTCAATCACACCAAATCTATTAGGCACCCTTTATTGACCTCACTTTTAGGATGATCTCTCAACCCCTCCATCTTAGACACAGGACTTCTCATAGACTTTAAGAGTTCCTTAGTCATAAGACACATCTAGTGATTAAGTGGACACTCAACTTTTCCCTAGAGACTTAGAAGAGTTGGCCATAGAAATAGGTTATGCCTTAGGGGAGTTAGAAAAATTTGCCTACCCTTAGCTTGAAACACTCCTCACCTTCCTTCCTTCAAGTCAAACTCCAAATAAATCTTATTTGATTTTCTCCAAACTAAAATCAATGCCACATGATTGAAATCCATGATTGAAATGCATGATTGAAACCCATGAATGAAATTTCAAATTCCAAATTTTTCTAAAGTCCTTAATCCTCTCTTCTTAAGGACTTAGCAAAATAATCTTCAAATCAAATCAAATCCTTGAAATTTTCTCATAACTCATTTATATTCACATATATAAATGAAATGTAAATTTAAATTAGTCAAATCAAAATCAAAATCAAAATCCAAATTCCTAATTCAAAATCTTTTCTAAGTCTTTAATTTCCTCCTTAAAGGCTTAACTTAAATCTTGATCAAATCAATTCAAACTAATGAGATTTTCTTAAAACCCATTTATATTCTCATTTATATTCACATATATAAATGAAATGTAAATTCAAATCAATCAAATCAAAATCCAAATTCAAATTCTTAATTCAAAATCTTTTTTAAGTCTTTAAATCCACCTTAAGGACTTAGACAAAATCATCTCAAATCAAATCAAATCCAAGTTCAAATTCCAAATTCAAAATCTTTTCTAAGTCTTTCATTTCCACCTTAAAGACTTAACCTAAATCATGTTCAAATCAGTTCAAACTCATGAGATTTTCTTACAACCCATTTATATTCTCATTTATATTCACATATATAAATGAAATATAAATTCAAATCAATCAAATCAAATCCAAATTCAAATTCCAAATTTAAAATCCTTCTTAAGTCCTTAACCCCCTCTTATGTACTTAACCAAAATCATCTTCAAATCAATTCAAACTCATGAGATTTTCTCATAACTCATTTATATTCTCATTTATATCACATATATAAATAAAATATAAATATAAATCAATCAAACTAAATCCAAAATTCAATTCCAAAACTCTAAAATTTTCTAAGACTTTAATTTCCACCTTAAGGACTTAGCCTAAATCATCTTTAAATCAATTCAAACTCATGAGATTTTCTCATAACTCATTTATATTCTCATTTATATTCACATATATAAATGAAATATAAATAAAAATCAATCAAACTTAATCCGTGATTCAATTCTAAAACTCCAACATTTTCTAAGTCCTTTAAATTTCTCCTTAAGGACTTTGCCAAAATCATGCCTAAATCAAATCAAATCCTTGAAATTTTCTCATAACTAATTTATAATTTTATTTATATTCACATATATAAATAAAATATAAATTCAAATCAATCAAACTAAACTCATAACTCAAATTCAAAATTCCAAATCTTTCCTAAATCCTTTAATTTCCTCTTAAGGACTTAGTCTAGATCATGATCAAATCACTTAAAATCTTTGAAATTTTCTCATAACCCATCTATATTCTCATTTATATTCACATATATATATGAAATATAAATTCAAACAATCAAAACCACTTCCAAAAATCAAACTCAAACTCATTAAAAATTTAACCAATGCTTTTCAAGTAAAAATTCTGAACTTAGCCAAATCAACCTCAAATCAAGCCAAACTCTTGATTTTTCTTCATGATTTAATCAATCCAACAACCATGAATCCAAATATAAATACAAACTTTAATCACTTGACTAAAAATCAATTCAAAAATCAAGCCAAAATCCATTTCATGTTTACCCTTTTGAACTTGAAATTGTCAAATGAATCAAAACCCATTTGACTTCAAGTCACTTGCAAATGGATTTATACTTCAATAATAAGTCCATATACAAGTTCAATCAAACTCAAATCAAGCTTTGACCAAGCCATTTGACCCATTTAGGCTCACCTGACCCAAAGTGACCTGAAGTACCCTTATTAGCCAAATTCTAATCCTAACCAAATTGGATTGAATCAAACTCACATATGCCTCTCATCATGATCAACAATCATCATGAGATGATCAATCAATTAAATTAGGTCAAACTAAGTCAAACATAAGAGTTGACTAAGTCAACACTTAGCCAAAATGAAACCCAACATTACCAAAATCCACCTTAGGCCAAATTAATTGAAACCATTGATCTAAGTTCATTCATGAACTATCTTTGAACTTGACCAAGTCAATATTTGAGCCTAACCTAGCCCAATTGGCCACTTGACCCAAGTTGACCCAACTTGACCTAAAAAGTCAAAATATGTCAAAACTTGATGTAAGCCAAATTGATTGAAACCAATGGGCCAAGTTCATTCCAAATCACTTGTTGAACTTGATGAAAGCCTAAATTGGCCAACTAGACCTAACCTAGCCCAATTGATCTTGAACCCAACTTGACCTAAAGGGTCATGTTGCGCTAAATTCAAACTGAACCAAAATTGATTAGAAACAAAGATACAAATCCACTTCATATGACAAACTAAACCTACCCATGACCTAGCTCAAATAGGTCAAATGGGTCAAATTGATTAACTTGACCCATTTGACCTAAATGAAGTCATATGAACTAAATTCA
This sequence comes from Cymbidium sinense, assembly GCA_021442155.1. NCBI lineage: Eukaryota > Viridiplantae > Streptophyta > Magnoliopsida > Asparagales > Orchidaceae > Cymbidium > Cymbidium sinense. The sequence goes on along the minus strand of CM038214.1, from coordinate 63,292,493 downwards.
AACCTAGACCAAATTGAATCAAACTAAAGCCACCAAAACATTTCAATTGGTCATATGAACTTGACCCAACCCTTGGTTTGACCCAATTTGACCAATTGGTCAACTTGACCCAAGTTGACCCATTTTGACCTAAATGGGTCAACATGAGCCAAACCATACCAAATGAACTCCAAATCCAATGAAACTTGGCCAAGCCTATTTTCTCAACATACCCAACATATTCAAATTCAAAAATTAGCCAAATAACCATTTTACCCCTATGCCATAGAACAAATTTTGGCCAATTCCACTTGGAATTTGGTCAAACCCTCTTCATACCTACTTGATACTCCTTTTTGTTATCTTTGTGTGATATGGCTCGTGGTATAGTCTAACTCTCAATAGCTATTGTCTCCTTCCCTTCTTCCTTGCTTAGTTCCATTGATTAGGGGAAAAGCATTGGCATTAAGGATGCTCTTTCTGTATTGGCCTTGGTGCTCCTATGCTCTGATTGAACGTCTATGTATTTGGGGAATGATAGGACCAACAGAGTAGAAGCATTCGAGTCCTAACCACCTAGGTAGGCCCACAGGACGGATCCTATTGCATGCACTTATGATGGCCCACTGCTAATCAATTGGAATGAGATTGACGGGTATCTGACAAAGCCCAAGGAAGATTTTTTTGGGTAGTAACTACAAATATGGTTTTAGTCGAAGAAGATGGGCAAGAAACCATGACTTGGGAAGATAACCCCTCTGAATAACTTTGAGAGAACCTAAAACCAGCACCACCCATAGCTGATGAAGTTCGATAGGTTTACTTGGGAAAGGAAGGCGACCCTCACCCAATCTTTCTAAGTGCAAGCCTATCATCAGGGGAAGTTGAACAAAATAAAATGTTTAGCTCCTTAAGGAATACTTGGACATATTTTCCTAGAGTTATGTTGAGATACTTGGGCTAGACGCTGAAACTGCACAGACTTAATATCCGGATGCTAGCCCCATCAAGCAAGCACAACGACAGTTTCATCCACCCCTCATGAAGAAGATTGAGAAATCAATACAGGAATGGAAAGGATGTGGGTTTCATAAGAGAAAATAAACATCTTGATTTGTTGGCAAACATTATTTTAATGACCAAGAAGAATGGGTGGATTCGGGTTTTCATTGACTTCAAAGACCTGAATAACGCATTCTCTGAGGATGAATTTCCTTTGCTGATTGGTAAAATCATGATAGATAATAGTTGTAGATATGAACATATGTTTTTCATGGATGGTTTATCTGGGTAAAACCAAATAAAAATGGATCTAGATGAAAAAAGGCACACATCCTTCAGAAATCCCTATTATACGTACTGTTATACAGTGATGTGATTCGGTCTCAAAAATGTTGGTGCCACCTAACTTACTAGAAAGGGCTATGATGCAGATATTTCGAGATCAACAACATAAAAGAAAACAATAAAGTGTTACATGGATCACCTCGCAGTGAAAAGCATTAAGAAAATCACCTCACAGATCTACGTAAAGATACTTTGAAAGCACAACATGAGGATGAATCCCCTCAAATGATTTCATGGGGTAATAACTGGAAAGTTCTTTGGGTTTTTTCTTAGAAAAGATGGAATCATATTTGACCCAGCCAAAATTATAGCCATTATTTTAATGAAACCACCAACTAACCTCTAGGAACTCAAATGGTTACAAAGAAAAAAGATCTCCTGAAGAAGATTCATCTCAAACCTATCAGGAAGGTGTCAATCAATTTCACGCCTAATGAAGAAAGGCGCTAGATCAAAAAAGTATGGGATCAAGCCTATGGTAATGCATGGAAGTGCTTCAATCAATAAGTAGTTCCATAAGCTCCAGTTACAATTTGTTGACCAAGTAGCTAGCACTTTGAGAAAAGTCAAGTAGGCGTATGAAAAAGATGATCTAACCTCAGTTCATTCTCTCTTGCCAACCATCCATCTAAAATGTCCTAAGGACCCTCATCAACCAATCATGCACCAGTTTTAGAAGCATTTGATTTAGATAGTTTCCTATGATAAATATCTACTGCTTGCCACCACCCTCACATACCTGACCGAGTCGATTAAGAGAACCAACATGGTAATCGAGGACCAATATGTCTCTAAAAGAACTTCTATATATCAATTTATTGATACTGGAACTCAATGCACAATGTATATATTCAGCCCATAATGACCCTTGAGACTCCTACTCTCCGACAGGATGAGTGGTTTACAGTAGAACAGATTTCCACGAAGCCAACTCATGGAGAAAAATAGGTACAACTTATCTCGCTCTGAAGGCTCAACTCCCTTCAAATATGCCTAAAGTATAGTTCTGGGAACAATATCATCCATTTCAACTAAAATTGCATAGGGTACAATAACTCTTTTTCCATGACTTCTATTGGAATGCTTGAGTTCAAGCTTGAATAAGTTCAATGCGATAAGAGCTTACACCAGTCAAAGGTTGCGGCCCCAAGGTACTTTTTTCTCTTGATCTCATCCTATCACTCTATTCAGATTTCCTTCTAAAAGATGAAAGTTAAGTTCCAGCCTTCTTCATTTAGTCAGATCGGATCTATGATGGATAAGATTTTTATGTTGGATTTCAAAATCAAACTATTGGTTATGGTGGTGCCTATTATTTTTTATTTCTTTAATGTCACTTGTATGCTGTTCATTGCCAAGGTGTAAGGTAATTTTTTTCAACAACTAGTTCTACTTTCATGTGTCTTTTAACATTCTAGAATTCCTTATCGTGGTGTGTGTGAGCATCTACTCGTCATTAGTGAGTGTGTTGTTTTCTTTCTCTGCTTCCTCTTCTCTTTCTCATCTGCCTGGTGATATGCTGATGTCTAGGTGGATCATCCTCTCTCTCTCTCTCTCTCTCTCTCTCTCTCTCTCTCTCTCTCTCTCTTATTCTTATTCATTCACTCTCTTTTTTCTAGCGTAGAGGAAAGACGGATGACCCAAATGGATTTCTTGCACAACAAAAAGATCAGAATATATGTAGATGTAATCTTTTCTTTTAGAATTTCTACTAAGTGTTTGCACTTCCAATTCAAACTTTCCTAGCTTTCTTTTTCTATGAAAAAGGTGAAAATATTTTTGAGATAAGTAAGGTGTTCTTCCTTCATCCTCCATCCTCATTACTTCCCTTGAGAACAAGTATGTTGCTATGCAAGCTTCCTTGGTTAGACCATCAGTGGCTACAAGGATAACCATCTTAAGGTAACCTCTCAATAGCCAAGAGATTTCCACAGCTCTCTGCCCAGCCACTTGAGAGATTCATAAGAGAGAGGGAAAGATAAAACTAGCTAAGCCACGTAATGAAGAAAGTTTTCTTAGATCAGAACTCTAATCCAGTAAGGTCAAATCCAAAAATGGATTTAGCCCTTTCTGGAATAGGATATGGAGAATATTTACAATTCATCCCTATTTTACAACTCGGGCATCTGGTCATCCCAATAATTCATTTCTATTTAAGCCTCTCACTAGTAACAGAAGAAAGCAGATGGAGATAGTCCATTTTAGGGAGCACACCCCCCCTACTTTGGTGACCATGATTGATTAGGGCACTGGTCTGACAATTCTGCACATGAAGCAAAAAAATCATAAAATGAGATAGTGCAGTCCATGATCAGTAAGCTTATTAACATAAAAAGTAAATTCATATACAACTTAGGTTCGTACCAAATAGAGTGGATAATGGCTTCGTGGTTAGACACAGAGAGTGGATATTCATATGCAATAAATATAAGCCTTCACTACGCTAGGTAGGTTCCCAAAAACCAAGAAAAGTCTAACAAATGATTCACAAAATGTAAGAAAAAAAAGTAGAAGTAGGGGCATGAACGTTGATCAGCGAAGGCGCGTCAACATTTTACAAGCAAGTTTTGAGGCTTGTTGGACCTCTGGGAAAGCCACTATTAGTATTTACTTATGCCTGGTAAGCACTGCTCATTTTTCTTTTAATTTCTGAGCAAGCTCTGTGAATTTTGTTCAATTCTTGAACTAAACTTATAATCTTTCAATAGCCCGTACGGAAAGTTGAAGTATGATTGCGAGCCATTAGTGGAGATTGAGCGTACATATCACAATCAGTCAATAAAGCTTTATTGAGCTAAGTTCCCAAAAAATTCATTGAGAATTTGTAACAACTAAAACCCCTACGAGAATTTCCAACTAAAAAAAGATGAATGTCCACTCCAAATCAGACAAATGGCAACAACATTATTCACCCACAGCCCAAACTACAACAAAAGATATGAGACTACCCCAATCCATAACAAAATGATAGAAGAATCACTAATTAGATGCTCGCACCATCATCGAAAAGAGAAGTCATCCATATCTGTTGGGATGCTTTTTTTGTATATGCTAGAAAGAAAAATAGATGCTATTGCCAATTCCATTCGAAAAAAAGCAAACTCATGCAAGGAAACACGAAGCATGCAAAGCATGATTCACCCTACCATTGAATATTTATAGCTAGAATTACTACTTACTGGGAGGTTAGAACCCAAATGACCCCAAAAGAATCCTTAGGCAATCTATGCGGTTGTATGCTTGCCTCTGATAAAGTGAGAGAAAAAGCATTTGACCCAAGCCCATTCCAAAGTAATAACTTAGGATTAGGAAAAATACCACACATTTAGAGGCAATAAGATATAGATGGTTATATCTTCTCTTTTTACCTGATGGATCTCTCTTTTTTTTCTCATTTAGAAGAACGTGGGAAGATCGATATGCTATGACACACGTAAGAAAGAATACTTGGCAAGGCTTTGATAAGACTTAGCAATAGCTCGATGAAGGTCTACCAACCAAAAATGGAGGTAGCCAGTAATGGAATAGAGGAAGACAACTTGCTTTGACAGTTGTGATTTCACTTTTTCATGAGGAACTAGCTCGAATAACCCTATTGAAGAGAGAAAGTTCCTTGTCAAAAGCAATCCAAGCCTCTCCCAAAAAGGCAGAAGAGAAATCAGACACTATTCTTCTTATTGCTAATAGCCTATTAGGGATTCAAGCATAGTAATAGGCGAGAGAAGTCAAAGGTTACCTCCACCAAGGATAGGAAATGAAACTTCGCTTTTTAACAACTTCTTCTTATGAAAGTCAACTTAGTAGTGAACAAATCATTCTCTTTCTTTTTTCTGATCATGCTAACTTCATAGTACTATTTAGCCGTGTAGGTAGATTATAGCCTTATTTCCTTGCTGCACTCATTCACTCTAAGTGACTCTTGGCCTTCCTTGTGATCGAAGACATTGATAGAATTATTCTTAGAGTCTTTTTTCTTACCAGTCACATTCCTTAATTCATTTTAAAAAAAGGCACATAGTGAAGAAGAGGAAAATGAAAGATATCTAAAGATGCTACACCCCAAATTTTTTTTTTTTTGATTTGACATTGGTGAATGAAAATAGACTCTCTTGATTCAATCCCTACTTGAATTCTTTTTTCTGTAATGTAATATTTCTTTTCATTTTCCTAGCAACCTTCTGCATCTATTCCATCCTTCTTTATTTACTCAAACTAGTAATTCAATTTGCAATTGAGGATCGACTAATTCTACCATGAAATTGAATTAGCATTGATGTAGAGGATTGGGTTGGGGTTCAATCTTCTTTCTTATCTTCTTTGGTCTTTAGAGGCTACATAAGCTTTTGGCTAAAAGCTCACCCTTATATGATACAAGCCATGACTTGGCTTTGATATCACTACCTGATCCAATATAGATAGTGTCGTTTTGAGAGAAGATTGGTGGATAGGATCTTTGATTCCTTTCTATCTTGTGCCCTTTTGGGCGTTACAAAGAAAATTCAAAATAGAAAAAACATTTTCACTTTAGATTCACCCATAAAGTAAAGTTCTATAATGAAAAAACTTTATCATTAATACCAACTAGGAGGGTCACCTCCTCTTCCCAAATAACCATCGGAAAACTCTTGGAAAGACTAGCTACATGGCAAGTCTCTTATCAGAGAGGCTAGCTCATTTTGGACCCCGCTAGACGGCACTATTGGAGACCGAAGCCCCATGACTTCTTGATGATGGAGAAGATTCTGAAATGGAAATCTCAATCTAATTGCCAAGTGAATAACAAGCGAGACAAGTTGGATAAAAACCCATACTGAAAATTATGAGTTTCAGTTCCATAATGAAAAAAAGAAATGTCTTTTATCTTAAAGCACACCGCTTGTGTAATGCATAAGCGTGCTTACGAATGAGCAATATAACTACTCAAAGCATTCTAGTTGAAAGAGATAAGGAGGGGGTTTCACTACTAAGAAAAACATTTCAATCAGCATGGTGTAGCCTATATAAGGAGCGAAGTGCTATTGACTTCATAGCTACTATGTTGGATTTAATTAGACTACAAAGTTTTCATTGATCATAGCCAATTCTAATTTAACTATGACAACAGTAGATAAGCAAGCAGCTTGTCTTCATAGAATAAGAAGAATGTGGTGCTTCCTTATTTTAGGAAAGTGAGGCACTACACGTATTGGATTTTGCTTGAACTAATGAACCAAGAGTTGTTCCTAGTGAAAAAGAAGTTAGATTCAATTGATTGGAAAAGACCTCCAATATAAAATACTGGTAATGCCACATCTCATAGAATCTTTATCTTAGATTCATCCCCAACTGTAAAAAGCAAAATTGCCTCAGTGGCCAAGACTGGAAAGGCCATCAATAAAGCCAAGACAGATAAAGGAGATAGACCATAACCCTAAAAAATGGGCTAGTCTATTCTTGCAAGGTCCTCTCAACTATATTTCTCTATGAAGAAGAGGGTGTGAGGTAGTAGATGGTTTAGAATTTTTGTAAGTTCTTACTTTAGAAAAAAGTTGGAGTTACAGAATATCTGAGACTGTACCTTCTTTAGCCAATAAGAAATCTCTAGTTTCCTTCATCCCTCGTTGGCTCGAAAGCAAGGCAAATGAACATCTTTTATTTTCTATATTGAATTTAGAGATGAATGAAACCATTTCTGAGGAAATAAGAAAGCCAAAGTGGGATTGACTTTCCTTTGAAAAAGCAGTTCATGCAGCCTTTCCAGGGTGAAGTCTAAAAGTGATATCCAAGGTTAATTACATAAATCGACAGCTCAGCCCTAGGAGCCAGTTAAAAGTAAAGAAATTTGACTTAGAACTTCAACTTCAAAAGAAATACAATCCATCTTTGAAACAGATTCTGCTTCTACGAGTTTGAATTCATTTTTTTTCTCGTTACCCATTAGTACGAAATAAGATTTATTTGCAAGGAGCGACTGACAGGCGCATCAATGAAAAAGGTCTCCGACAAGGTACATGAAATCAGTGAGTTAGGGCATCCACACTTTTGGGTCAGACCCAGGACCATAAAGACCAATCACTAAGAGAAAAAATTGATTAGCACCCGGAAAGAAAGCCAAAAATCTTGTACAAGAGTCCTTTGAAGTCATCCATGGAATGCCCTGTTTGCAAAGGGAATTAGTGATCATAGGAGCAGGAACATGAATGTAGGGACAATATAGAAAGAAAAAGGCTACACAAGAAGAATTCTTAGATTAGTGTCATGCACATAGAAAATGCTTACTTGCAATCAAAGTGGAAGTCAGTCTCTTCTATGACTGGTGATTCTGATGGCTGTTCAAAGTTTGTTTGAAATTAGTTCAGCTATCTTTGATAGAGCATTCCATAACCCAGAGAATTGAAGCTGGACTATAGATTTATCGTTGGACTAATCTTTGGTTTGTCAATGAAACCTTCAGAAGAACAAGAGTGTTCTTCCAGGGCATAGTGATTGGTGGGCGGAAAAGAGAAGTCTAAAGTTGTGAATTTATCTTTATCTCCAGTCATATATCTTGAACATCCACTATCCAAGTACCACATGCCTCCTTTGATTTTGCTTTGAAGGAATTCCTACAAAAGAAACTCACATGTTAACTTTTGGAACCCAAACATGTTTGGGTCCACATTCTAAATTTGAAATAAGATATCTAGCATGCGTGGTTTGTGTAGTGTTTGTACCTTTTGGTACCCATACATAAGATGTTTGCTTAGTGTATTATGATTTACGTGCATAGAAACCAAGTGAAATGTGTCCTTTTTTATTATAATAGTTGCACCACACATTAGTATTTGCATATGGCTTAGCATGATAATTATAATGTATATAAGTGGCATGTGTATGACGCAAATAATTTTTATTAAATGTTTTTCTTTATGAAGTATTATAATGAACTTACAATTTCAAACATAATTCTGATCTTGCTTTTAACAAGATATTCTCTCTTTCAAGTTTACATACAAGTAAGCAACAATTTAATAAAGAAGTATTTTTACTTTTTAAATTATCACATTCAATTTTTAAATCGCAAAAATGCATATCTACATTTTTTTGTTCTTTTTCTAAGGTTTTGTATTTTCTTTTTAATTTGTTATATTCAATAACTAAATCATTAAAAGCATCATCTAATTCATCATAAGATATGTCATTGCATATCTCTTGAGAATCTAAGTCAAATTCTCCGTTTGTCATAAAACATATGTTGACCTCTTCATCAGAGGCCCATAAAGCCTTCTTCTTCTTCTTCTTATGGTACCTTTTCTCCTTCATATTTTTTCTTCTTTCCACATCAATCTCTTTCTTTTTTGATTCAGTAAGTTTTGGACAATCACCTCTTATGTATCCAGGCTTTTTACAATGGTAGCAAATGATCCCTTCACCTGCAGGAAATTTTTTAGTTAGAAATTTATAGTTTTTAGATTTTTAATACCTTTTATTCTTCTTCCTTAGCAAGTTCTTAAGCCTTTTGGATAGCATGACCACCTCATCACTATCACCATCCGAGCTTGAGGTGTTATGCTAATCACTATCATCAACTTGTAATGCAATGGCTTTTCCTTTCTCCTTCTCCCTTTTTGCTAAGTTATCCATCTTATCCCTTTGAGCAATAACCTGTTCATGTGCTATCAAAGAACCTAAAAGCTGATCAATTGGATAAGTAAATAAATCCTTAGCTTCATTAATAGCTTTTACTTTAGCTTCTCATTCTTTTGGAAGGCTTCTAAGAATCTTATAGACTAAGTCTTGATTCCTATATATTTTTGCAAGAGAATGCAATGTGTTAATTATTTTTATGAATCTAGTATACATATCAGAAATAGATTCAAAAGGAGACATGAAATAACTCATATTCATGAACAAGTCTATTTATGTGAGCATCTTTAACTTCACTAGTTCCTTCATAAGTTATAATGAGTTTATTCCATATTTCTTTTATTCTACTTAACATAGAAATTTTCATGTAATCATCAGGTAATAAAGCATAATGTAAAGTATTACAAGCCCTAGCATTTAATTCATCAAGTTCTCTTTCAGCTACATACCATTCCTCAAAAGGTTTTCTACTTTAATGCCATTTACTTCTATTATGGGTGTATGATATTGATGTATAAACATATACCACATTGCATCTTGACCTCTTAAAATGTACTAATTCAATTTTTCAATAATCAAATGGTACAATATCTAAAATGGAGGTCTATGAGTGGATTGCCCTCATAGTGAACCCTTTGGGAAACCTTATGCCATAGTGAAAAGATTTACTCTTGGATGTTAAGCCAATAAAGAAGAGATGATACATTGTGACTCACTATACAAGTGATTTTGGTGGTATTAATAATTTTAAAAGTTAAATCTTAAATTTTAAGTTTTAATAGAAAATTAATTTTAGATTTTATAATGATAAGATACAATTCTTAATGCAAAAAAATTAAAAATATAGTAAAGTAAAGAGAGAGAATAGACACACAATTTTTACTTGGTTTAAACCCCAAATAGCCTACATCCATTAGACCCACAGCTGAATCACTAAATGCAAAATAACTTTCAAAGTATCTCTCTCTATAATGGAGTACAACCCCTACAATAATATGTACTCTCTACAAAGTCAACCCCAATATAAATTTTATAGCACAAAAAAAAATACAAAATAATAAATTTTGATAAAATAAATCTCTCACAAATATACCAAGATATCCAATTCTAATATGATCTCACAACTTATAAAATATCACTTTACAACTTAAAAATTTGGCAAGATAAAATGCTCACTTAATATTGGTAAGAAATAATAAAATAAATATCTTAAAGTGATCTTACTAAGATGTTTATGTTATTACAATTTGTAGACTAATATAAAAATGATTTCAAAATAAATTCACAATATTCTTTTGCACAATAAAATAAATTTCAGCAAGGAATAATTTATTTTATTTTAACCAAAAAGATTCTTTGAATTAATGCAAATGATCAAAAAATATGATCACAAAATACATAAATAAAATTAGTATATGGTACATTTAAGTAAACTAGTAACATTTTAATTAAAAAGAGAGATCTAGCAAATATGAAAATAATTTCAGCATAATAAATTAATTTGAAATGCTAAAATATACTTATAAAATAGATCTAAGAATAAATAATCTTTCAAATAAGACTAATGAAGAAATATTTCAAGAAACCATAAGAAATTTGAAGGAAGATAAAAATTTCAACAAGTTAAAATAATTCCTACAAACTATCACTAGAGTTTTCACAAAAAATGATTGAAGAAACTTTGATGTGAAAAACTTTAGACTTTGAAAGACTAATTCACCAAAAGTATAAATTGAAAAGAATAAATAGATGGTAAAAATAGTATGAACAACTTAAAAAAGGGATTAAGATCAAAAAAATAAACTCAAGTAATTTGAGAAAGCTTGCTTAGTTGAAGATGTTGAAGCTTCCAAACGAAGGATTTGATCTTGCAATATTTGGAGAACTCTTGGAAGAAAAATCTAGGAGATTTTCTCTTAGATTTGCTGGAGGGATTTTGAATTTGAATGAGGAATACTTTCATGAAGAGAATGAGAGCTATTTATTGGTAAGAAGGTCATTTTGAATTATTTCAAAAAATATATATTATTCTAACATTACTTTATCATATAATAATTTAATATTCAATAAAATAAAATTTTATATTAAATAAATATTAAATTCAAGCAACCAAAATTTAGCTATTCACATGGGCAAGTCAAAAATAATCAAATATGGCTCTTAATATATTCAAAGCATGTAGCTTACATTCATTACTAAAATCACCTAATGTTTGAAAAGTCATAATAAATTCAATTTTAATCAAACGTTGGTCATGTAACTTATCAAATTAAAGGAGAAAAAATCCAAGGCATCCGTTGGAGATGAAATCAGATATAAATTCCTTGATTATAAAATGACTTTAGCTAAAATACAAAATTTCACATATTTTTGTTAATTTTGAAATATGAAATTTAAATATTATGATATAATTTATATATAATCATACATATGTTAGTTATTATATAACCTTCAAATTAAATTAAAATACTTAATTATATTAAGTAAATAAAATAATTACACTTTATAGTCATAAATTATCATCATTTATTGTTTTTACAATTCAAAAGCTATGTATGAAACATATAATTAATTGTTAATTATATAGAGATTTATATAAATTAACCTCATTAAAATAATATATTAAGTTGTGAGAAAATTGATTCATGCCAATTAACTCATATGAATTTCTAAGAGAGTTATAAATGCATATGACCTAAAATATTTTATCTTGAGCTTCACATTATACATTTTGATCTATCTTTCATTCTTCTATTCTTGCAATTTCCTCAAACATATTGTGAGATGTATATATATTAGTAATATATCTGAAACACATAAAAACATTCATTAGAAGATCTAAGCATTCATTTGTTATCATCAAAATTGATCACCTTAAACATAAGGCCCAATAGTAGTTAGATTTCATTTTCCATAAATTTATAATTTTTGCAATACGATTAGGATTAGTGCTATGGGGTTTAAGATGAGTAGTGGCTAGAAGGCAAAGACTTTGGAAGCCCTATGAAGCCTAGGGAAAAATGGATTCAAGGATTGGAAAGAAGAACAAGAGATTGACGTCCCTGCAAAACACTTATTTTAATTATAATAATGAATTATAATCCAAGTTGTATAAGGATAAAGCTCAGTTACCTAATTTTATTTTTCTTTCAGGGACGCAATGATCACTTTATTCTTTTCAAAATTCATATAATTGATTATTGTGTTTAGCTTGCTAGAAATGACATGCCTTTCATAGATTTCTTAAAGTGTGATGATTTGATGTGTGGCTGGATGTGGTTGGCTCTTTAAGATAAAAAATTAAATTTTCTATCCTCACTAAAAACTCATACTTAAATTCTAATATAATTCCCTCATTTTAAAGACTTGGTTTTTAACCAAGATAATAAAAGATTTAACAACCCCTTAGTTGAACTGTGTATGTTATCACACCATGCATATCATATTGTGTCACTCTTGAATATGGAGGGTCTCTACTTTTGCATGATAGGGGATATGCTTGACTTTGAGGAAAATCCCTTGTAGTGGAGAACACCTCTTCTAATTTATTTAGCCCATGACTTAATTTCATCATGCATATATAGGCATAATTTTCCTAAGCCTTGGTCCAAAACTAAATGTGTCAAATGATCTTAAAAACTTATAAATCTTCAACATTAGTCTAAGTCATGTTTTCATACCAAACATTATCTAATCTCTTAAGGAGTGAGTTTAGGATTCTAGCTTCCTTCTTAATTAAATAATAGCCTAACTAGCTTGTATTTACATAAGATTGGCCTACATGGATTTAAAGCATAGGAGGTGTTAGCTGGCAGCTACTCTAAGTGGTTGTAAGTTCAAGAGAGCGGGATGTGTCTATTCTCTCTTATGGAGGTAAATGATTACATCCCATTTTCCCAACTAGACTTAAATCATGCTTCTAGTAGGTGCTAAATAATTTTAGATATAGGTTTTGAAGCTACTTATTTTCTTAGGGCTACGAGAATAAGTCTATACCACTTAGACATTTCTTTAACCTTGTGTTGTTGGACTATAAGCCCTAGCATTCTAATGAAATTCTAATTTAAATAAAAGTAAATTCTAATTCAAAAATGTAAAGCCTCATTATAAGGTAGATTGAAGCACTTACTAGGCTTCCTGATATCATGGGTGCTTCTATTCTAATTTAGAATTTATGAAGAAATCTTCCTATTTGAACAATCTCATTTGAATTCTAATAATTCTTGATAGTCTAGCCTTGAAATATTTGGAGATACTTATTGACTACTTTAATTGAGTGTTCTTAGAAACTCCCATTTCCTAAGATATAATTAACTATGGAAGTTTGCTTTCATAGGGAACTAAAGAACCTGGCATAAAATAAACCTTACTTTACTCATCCATGTAAGGTAGGGAAAAGATCACTGGCATATACATAGACCCATCTGCCTTAGGAGACTTTATTAAGTGATTAGGTTTATTATAGGGTGTTGTTTCTATCTTTTTAGATAGTACATCACACCTTAATATCGTACATAATCACTTCAATAAGTACACCCTATGATCTATGTGGTTTCCCTATGACTCCAAATTAAAACACCATAGGCATATAATTAGCAACATCTTTGTAGAGCTCAATTTCATGAATAGAAAATGATTGTATATCTCTTTTTATAGTAAACTCCACTCCATCTCCTATGTATTTAATACACTTGTGGAATGATGAAGGAACCATTCTATATCCATGTATCCATGGCCTACCTAAAAGAGCATTAAAAGATATCTCTGAATCAATAATATGAAACTTTGCTTTAGTTTTGAACCCATCTATTTCTAATAATAGAGTGATCGAACCTAAAGCCTTTTCTCTCATTTCATTAAACACCCTTAATTACATTTTATCAGAACTAAGTCTTCATGTGTCAATCTTCAAAAATGATAATATTTTGAAGTTCATGATGTTAACTAAAGCTCTAGGATTAATAAGAACTCTAGATAATCTATATTTTTCCACCTTGATTAAAATGTAAAGGGGGTGGACAATAGTCAGTCATTCCCAAAAATAAATCATCATATGAGAATGTTATCTCAGGAACTTTTTTAAAATAACAAGCTTCATCAAAGGAAGATGTTGCTAGCTATGCAAGCATATCTTTTTATTGAGTAATACATGAACTAATAATTTTGTCATTTCTTCAGATAGAATAAATGCATCATAAATGCTTAGCCTATTAAGTAGCTTCCTAAGTTGAGCTAAAACAATATAGTTGACCTTAAGAGCGGTAACTATCTTGAATCATTTTGTAAAGGTTCAAGACATTAGTCAATAATGTGTTTTTCTTTATCCTTAGAGAAAAGAAGGAAAGGTGGTCAGACCTTCTCACTGTGGAGATTGACATCAGTAATATCTCTCAAATTAGAAGTAGGGGTCATGTTAACCTGTCCCTCATCACTGATGTTCTTTTCCATAGATTGGTCAAATTTTGAGAATTCTACTTCTATATTAATAGGATTTTCTTATAAATCAACCATAGATTAATCATTTTCTAATCCTAATTGTAGGCTTCCAAAAAAATAAAAAGAAAAAAACTTAAAAAATGGAGAGAAAGCCTACCTGCCATCCCCATTAGCAATAACCCAAAGAGTGATTAGGAGAATAGTTTCTTATTAAAAGGGGAGGGCTAACTTCACACTCTCTCGCCACTTTATACACTCTCTCTCTCTCTCCACTCTACACTCTCTCGGCACTCTCTCTAGCAACTTTGCACACTCTTAAAAGCACTCTATCTATCATCCTATTGGAAATACCCTCCTCTCACACGAATAATCTCCTTCTTGCATGAGACAATTGAAGAGAAAGAAAAGACTTCATAATCATAATTTTAGATAAAATATGAAATAACAATTTTTAATGTAATTGATTCCTTGACCCATAAAAAATTTCTCAAGATCTCCACCATTGATCTTGGATCCGTTGACAGTTAATTGTCCTCTCTCCATCGATCTTGGATGTAAATAAAGGGAGAAGAGCATGATTTGACTAATTACAAAATATTAGTCATTGCTAGGATAAAACTCTATCAAAATTAAAATTAACTTGAAATTGAGATCATTAGATCATAAGTTTTAAATATGAAGGCCTCTATCATCAATCTTGGTTTACATGAGATGAAAATCCTCTCTTCATTGATCTTGGATCTAGAACAAGAGAGAAGAGTGCATGTTGCACTAACAAATTTCAAAATTTAGCAATGCTAAGCCATTATACTAACAAAATTTTGTGGGGCTGCACAAGAAAATTGCCATAAAGAAAAGTTTCAAGTCTCATGGGACTACAATGTGATCCCAGAGCTAACTCTCAGAATTTTGGACCTCGGTGCTTCATGGAACCATAGTGCTACCCTATAGCACCAAGGTGTTGTAACCAATGGCGCTACATTCTTGAGTTGTAACATCGAAATGCCCATTTGCAGCACCATAGTGCTATCAAGAAAGTGACAGCACCACGGTGCCACTTTTCTGGTTTCTAACCACTAACTTTTCTGATTTTAAGCCCATACTCCACCAACTTGTCCCTCAATTTTAATAACGAGGACTAGCATTGTGGTGCTCCCATACAATGCTTAGGTGTTAGTCAGCCAATTAACGTAGTTATTATTCTCATCAAAAATAGCATTTATAATATTTATTACTAATAATTGCATAAGTAACTTAGTGTGCGTCAAACATTGATGGAGCATCTCGATTGCTCTAACATAGCTTTGTGGCATTTATTAAAATTTTGTCTCTTTTATTAAATGCATTCACCACCAATATTTTTGAACTACTTTTACTAGCACTGATGCTATTTTGGTAGCCCTAGATGTTGGTCAATGAGTCAACATGATTTCCTTTATTTTAAACATTGCATCATTTTTTTTTGTGCTAATGTTGTGGCACCTTTTGGTTTTAAGGCCTAAACTTATGCCTTGCAATCTGTGGCTGAGTTCCCGAGTGCAAAGTGCTACCCATTAATTTCTATGTGCTACCCATTAACGCTAGGCATTCCAAAGGATATAAGTCATATTCATTTGCTTTATGAACACCCCTATAATTTTGGCATTCTAAAGGGATGTAAGTCTAATTTATTCATTCAATCTGTAAACACTCTATAATTATAGAATTCTGAAGGGATATTAGTATAATCTCCATGTTCACCATGCAAACATCAATCTAAATCTATCTAACATTCCAAAGGGATCTTCATCGGGTCTATATAGAATATAATCTATTAGAGATTCACTAGGTCTATATTTTTTGATGACTAAGTCACCTACTATATTATGATGTCAAGTACCAGTGAATCATTTCACAAATAAGTTTTCAAGTTTAGTGAATGTGTGAACTAAACCATTGGAAAATTCCACATACTAATTAAAGGCAACCCTGGTTAAACTATAAATAAATTGCCTAAATAATAAGGTATCACTTCCTCTATTATAGCAACTTGCCCATAAATGTGACAAAAGTATTTAGGATTGCCTATCCCATCAAATACTTTGAAAGTAGGAGGTAAAAATCTATTTAAATAAGGTACATAATCATACTCTTCAAGGCAAGTCTACCCTTTGGAATCGAGTCATACCTTAGGATTATACTGATTGCCTCTTTCACTTGTTGTTCCATAAGAGACTTTAAATTAGTTTTGGGTGATACACCATTCATTATTTTATGTTCTTGATGATGATCCCTAAACCAAATTTCCTATCATCCATGGGATGGGAATCCTCTAGTTCCTAATGAATGAGGCTATGAAATGGTAGGAATTTGATTTTGGAGTGATTGCATCATAGCGATCTTATCTTTTTCCATTCTTAAGATTTGGATCTTTTTTTTTTTTTGTAATTGAAGGATTAACTTTTGGTTTAGATCATCTATAGGACCCTCTTTTTAATATCTTGAGTTTCTTGTACTTTTTTAGATGCTCTCATGTCTACCATAGAGATGTGGGCTACAAGTAGTTTTGAATCTTCATCTAAATGGTCATCTAGATCTAAGACAGAACTTTGGTGAATTCTATTTTTTTTCTTCATCTTCTTTTATAATAGTCTTTATTTCTTCTTAAGTTAGATGAATTAGTTGACCATTACTCTCAAAGACTACTTCAAGTTCATCATTAGTTTCTACATCCATGGGTTTGGGTTCAAATGTCTCTCCTTTATGGCATTCATGAATAATAGTAACTTTCTCCTTTGTAGGAGTTGCTCCTAAACCAAGGTCTCTCAAAATTTCTCTATTATAAGGGGATGGATTAAGAATCTCTCCTCTAGACATGAGATGATGAGTCTCATAAAGGTGACAGAGACTCTTTAAGAGGCAAAATCTCTCTAGCTATGATGGTGGTAAGGGAAGTGACTTTATTTTTTTATTGCCAATGGGGTATTTCTCACATAAAAGTTTCAATTATCCTTCCTATGAAGATACCCATATTTTCTTATGTCATTCAGTTCATTTCTATATCATGTTAATGACCTTGCTAGATGATCATACCGATTAGATACAATAGGCATTGGTTGATAGGGTCTTCTTCTCTTTTGAGAAACTACCTTTCAGTTTTCTTTATTTTGGATAAGCTTCTCCTAGAATTTCTCTCAAGTTCCTTAGAATTTTCTCCTTCATGACTCTAAGTAACTTTTCCTTTTTTATAAGTAAAAGACCCAATAGTTCTATGAAGGACACTCTGATCTAACACAAGTTTATTTATTTAATAGATTGAAACTCTTCTTATTTTTTATAAAATAAAGGGGTGCGATGGAGAACTTGCTATTCTAGATACATCTTCCTTTCTTAGGCTATAGAAAAGGTATAATCTACTTTCTCCCAAAAGTGTAGAAGTATCCATAAAGGTATACCACTCCTAGCTTCTTCGATTTATAAGGGCTCACTCTATTTTCTTTCTTTAATGTCTTGTTTTTTAAGCCACCCATTTCTATTATCTTTTGACTTTTGGTCATCATGGGAGGCTAAGTGGAACCTATCTCAAAGTGGGAAAAGAGAAAACATGTGTCTTTTAACTAAATTTGATTTTCTTCAATACGGACTTACCTAGCTCTCTAAGTTGTTTTGTAGACACCTCCCTACTAAAAGTATGAGTGCTATGGGTACCTGGAGAACTCCAAGTTAGACTTTTTGTTTTTAATAAATGCATTGTTAGCATGAGCTAAGGTCAATTTGTCAATAGTGATATTTAGGTCTTAAAAGTTAGCTCTGAATTTTATCATGGAGCATCCATCAAGCAGTCTACTACTACGAGTAGAGAAGTTGACCAAGAAGTAGTAGTAAAAATGGGTTGTCCAACCATTTTTTATAAAAAAATTCTATAAGTTATAAAAAAATTTAAGTAAAATTATAAATTCAAAAATCTTTTGACCCATTAAAAGATTTTTTGCCATCTTTTTTATTGCAAAAATTTTTAAAGAAACATTTATTTTAGCATTTGAAAATGTCCAAGTTATAGGACCCACCTATTTAATTGGGGGGATGGGGTTCTATAATTCATTTTATAGATGTTGTGTATGCTCTACCAAGAATGAAATAGAGAGGTACCCAATAAAACAAAAAATTCTAACTTGTGAATAAAACACAAGTACATTACCAATGTATAAAAGATAAAAGCCTATTTCTAAAGATAGAGAGAGAACTCTCTCGGAGTCAAAAAAATCTATGGAGACAATTTATGACACCATCTCTTAGCGATACTTATTTAAGTAATCAAATAAGTCATTAAGGGATAAATATATCATCTCAAAAGATAAACATATTACCCTATAATAAATTCGATTACTTAATAAGGACTCCTAAGGTTGATGGGTCTTCAATGTACCAGAGATTTTCCCCTAAGCTACATGACAAGTAAGATAGGGTTTATCCTTTTTAAACTTTATTAATCCTTTATCCCACTATGATGTGGGATAAAGGATTGTTTTGTTAAGAGAAGTTTAAAAGAGTTCTAAATAAAGTAAACTCTTAGACTAAATGGAGCTATTATACATAATAAGTAAAGTAACACATCAGAGTAAATATAAAAAAAACTATAACCTAACCACCCATCCCAACCACCATGATTTAAAAGTAATGTATTTGCAGGATATCAAGCACTTATTGAAACTACCTCTAACTTAATAAATGTACAAAAGCAATGTGGCATAGAAAATAATTTTTTTATAATAAAGTAAAATAAATAAATTATAGCCATACTCTTACAACCTCATTTGTAATAGCCAAAAGGTTAGTGCAAACAAAGTGACCTAACTATAACCTCCTTATACTAGTGAGAACACTATTGTAAATAATCATAACACATAATTATGTGTAGACTAGTGCATCCAAGGGACATCTCATATAATGATGACTTACCATGCTAATCCAAATGAGTAATTTGATCATCCTAAGGAGTATCACTTATATATATTTTTCCAAAATAAGTGAGGCTTTAAGTTATTCAAACAAGCGAATTAGTCAAATAAACATTTAACCATTATTAAATATTTTAGTATTTGATAAATCATCATCTAATAATATATAGTAATTAATCATGATTTTGGTCAAGTTTATGCTCCAAAAGGACATAATTTAACTTAATGTAGTAACTAACATGCAAATGTATCAATATAATAAAAAGTAGTTGACAAGATCAATCACAAATGGATATTTTGGTATCCAAGAGGAGTTAGGATATCAAAGATTCTAACGTGATGTAAACTTATAATGTTCAAAGTGCAAAGAAAAGATGAATGAAAACCATCCATTTAAAGAAATGAATTGGGATTGAGTATATGTGTATACTAAAATCCCAATGTTGTTCAGTCATATTGGTTGACTAAACTAAGGAATGATTTAATCATAAATGCATGACTCAGTTAGGAAATAACTAATAAGTTGTTGTTGATTAGTTCTCGTTAAGCTTGATCTAAAGATAAGATCTAGTTTATGAAGCAATTTTAATAGGATTGCAAGAAAGAAAACATTGCCAAAATGAGTTAAGTCATTATATGTATGACTAACTCATGAAAATTCCTTAGTTATATAAACATGATTGAGACATTAATCAAGGATGTTGATTTAATGTATATCATGTAGATGAGTAAACCACACTTACTCAAAAATGTTGGGTAACTGTAAGATAACTTAGAGAATAAATATGTTAAGTAATTTAAAAGGGCAATGTATTTTATGATGCAATTATCTACTTGCTTGGTTCAAAAATTAATAAAATCTTAGATTGTTATGTAGAATGATCGTAGATTATGCATTTCCATAAAAGGTTGATCTACCTCAAAGACATGATCATCTTATGTGTACGTGTAGTGGTTAAGATGGGGTTGACTAATATAATGAATCCCAAATAACAATAAAATTTAGTTCAAATTAATCAAACTATAATGCAAGTGTGTAGACATGATAGACGACTAATTTAATACAAATACTAGTACAAGAGTATTGTGAAATACATAAGTGTTATACTATTTTTGTACAAATAACTAAGAATATTCATGATTTGAAATGATCCAAAGTATGGCTCAAACTAAAACTCTAAGTTGCTCATGTTTAAGCGTAGTGTTCAGCTTATAGTCCTTATTTAGCTAAGTTGACCTCACTTATTGATTACATGTGAACATAAGTGATTTTTCTTAAAAATGTATTTTAAATTAATTAATATATAATTATTTAAATTTTAAAATTATTTTGAATTTTGGAATTCAGTTAATTTTATTTGATCTAATTTGATTTTATACTTTATTTTTATTTAATATTTATTTGATAAATGTTGACTATTTAGAAATATTAATCATTTCAATTTATATATTCCTTTTAAATTTTATTACAATTTTTTAAAATTTTAGTTTAATTTTTTAAAATTATATAAATTAAATAATAATTGTTTATTTTAATAATTATTAATTATTTATTTTATCTTTTAAATTTATTATTTAAAATTTTTTTGTTATAAAAATAATTATCTAGTTATGATATTAATTTAAAGTATTTATGACCCTTTTGCCATGGATAGGGGTTATTTATTTAATTACTTTAATGATTATTTTATTTTCTAGTTACTTTTTATTCAATTAAATTTTCAATTTAGAATGAAAATTGATTTCATTGTTCAAATAATCACAAAAAAAGTTATGAGATTTTTATGTAGGGTTTCAATAATCAATTTAAGCATTCACTAGATTAATCATAATATCTTAAATATATTTTACTTTCTACTAATTTTAAATATTTGCTTAAATTTATTTAGTAATTCATAATATTTTTTAATTTGACTTCAAAAGTTATGAAACTTTCATATAATACTTAGATTTGTGCCATGAGTATTTTTTTTAATTCTCATAGTTTTGGATGTATTTTTATTTTGTTTAACTTTCTTCTTGTTAAATAAGAATTAATTTACTTCAAAAATATATAATTAATTTATTTTAGCTTAGAAGATTATGAAAATTTCATAATGAGTTTAAATATTCAATTGAAATATTATTTTAATTTTCCATAATTTTGTCCAATATATTTATTATTTTTATAATTTAAAACATGTATTTGATATAATAAAAATTGCACAACTTATTCATTTAAATTCATAAAATTATTAAAAAAAATTTAATAAGCTTAGACTAGTGCATTAAATATTCTACTAATTTGTTTTGCAATATTTAGTGAATATTTTAATTTTGTAATTTTGAATATTCAAATATGCATTTAAAATTAATAACTCTTTGCTTTTAATTCTAATTAATTTGAATTTTCTATAGAAGTCCTTAGGATTGTTTTACACCATATGTTTAGGTTTCATCTTTTTTTGATGCATTTAAGTTATTTAATCATTCAAAATAGTGGAGAAATAAATTCTTAAGATTTAAATTATATAATATAATTTATGTTTAATAACACTTCTAAATTATTTGCTTTAAGAGGTGAGAACTCTAAAAATTTAAACCTATTATACAAACTAGGAAATACCAAAATTGAAAATATAACATTTAAATTTTGGACTTTGTATGTGAAGTTTATGGACCAACCCATCCTAGACTATTATATCTAATTTAAATTAGATCTAATGGTTTAAGGATCATCTTTTAAGACAAATCATGCATGGAATGTTTGGGCTTAGGTTTGGGTTAGTGTGATCTAAATAAAACTAAGCCAAATT
This sequence comes from Cymbidium sinense, assembly GCA_021442155.1. Taxonomy (NCBI): domain Eukaryota; kingdom Viridiplantae; phylum Streptophyta; class Magnoliopsida; order Asparagales; family Orchidaceae; genus Cymbidium; species Cymbidium sinense. Next base: position 63,270,394 of record CM038214.1, on the reverse strand, counting down.
TGAGCTCTCTTATTCATGTGAAGTAAATACTTCACTAGGGAGCTCGAGTAGGAGGAGGGGAGTCAATTCCATGGCTCTCCAAGCCATGGTGCAATTTATGAAGCTCAAATAAGCACATCCATGGACAAGATAAAAAAATGTGAGTGAGATGAATGAACTAAGTATTCCTAAACGAATGGCATCATTTTCCCCATCCTAGGTATGCCTCTTTCTCCTCTAGGGCATTATTTCATTAGTTAATGTTCCATTGCTTTCCTTTCCATGAAAGGTCTGTCTTATGATGGTGCTCTATCAAATAAATGACACTTGATCCCTCCATCAAACTTATCATCCGCAATCTTACCATGACAATTTTATGAAGTCAATGACTTTGGTTTCATTAAAAAAGCCAACCATAAGAATGGCGAACCAACTTTATTTCTCTTTGATTCTGAATATTCTCAGTTGGCAGAACCCCTTAAGTTTACATTAGTTGGCAAGTGCACCTACAAACGTTCAAAGATGGACAATATACAAAAGCACTTTCATGAACTCATGCTCATTGGAGTTTGGAATGTCAGACTCTTAGATGGAAGGCATATTGTCATAAGGCTCAACAAGGAAGGAGATTATGCTCTACTCTTCTAAAATAAACTCTACCATATTGATAAGGTATTAATTGAGGTATTAAAATGGACTCCCAAGTTTGATTATAGCATTGAACCTCTATAGTCCCAATATGGATAAAGTTTCCAAGTCTAAACTCCATTTATTTAACAAGCAAATCCTACTCTCTTCAAACTTTGGCAAAGCTCTAAAGCTTGACCTGATCACTTTGAACTTAACAAGACCATCTCTAGCTAATGTTCTTACAGAAATGGATATAACAACAACTCATGCTAGTGAAGTTTGGATAGGAACCCTAATAAATGATTATTGGCAACAAGTGGTGATTTAATAGAAGCCACATTACTGCCCCCAATGAAGAATGTTTGGACATCTGCTTGAGGAATGTTATATTGCTCTCTAGAATTAAGGACAAGGAACTCTAAACCATATTGTACTTAGGAAGGAAACAATGAGGAGCTTACAAACTTAATTATTAAAGATAAACTAGAAGTTACCACAAACCAGCATGAACAAGTCCTTATCACTGAACAACCTGTGGCAATAGCAACAACTAATAAACTTAAATCTACAACTCAAGGAGACAATATTGATGTGATAATAGAGGACCAATTACCCACTCTAGCTAATTGGATCAAACAACACAATAGTGAAATATTAACCCATACACCATTGGTATCAGGTCAACCAACCAATCAAGAAGAAAATAATATAGAGCTTCTAAGTAGTCAACCAGAACAAACATAACTTGATGATGTGCTCTCACTAGTATTTACACTACACATGACCAATCTTAAGGATTTAAACCACATAATTTAAGACATAGAGGAGGAATGGATGATACAGGAATCTAAAAGAAACAAGCACAATGGAATAAGGGAATTAAGGCATATAAATCTGAATGTAGCATCATTCATAGAAAATACCTCCTCAGCTTGGATTTTAGGCAATTTGTATGATGATTAGAGCCTCTAGGGCTCTAAGTACTCTAAGCATAACTATTTTTCTAATTTGGAACATTTGAGATATTTCCAACAAGGTAGCCTCTAATAGACTTAAGAGTCTTATTAAAACTTACAATCTCCAATTTTTTTCCATCCAAGAGCCACTCATTCAACCTCACAACATTGAAAAGCATAGATAGAAATTTCAAAGCTTTAACATTGCTTAAAATTGGACAAATAAAATTTTGCTATTTTATAAAAGCCTTTTCACATTGACCTTTTGATTGATGACTCCCAATTTGTACATAAACACACAGCTGTAGTAAAATTTTACACAAGCCACCATTATAGGAAGTTGATTTAGAGACTCAAATAAGAAAAAGGGATTGAAAAATTATTGGAATTTGCTGAAAATGCACCTAATTGAACCTAGTTTTAGTGGATCACCTTACACATGGAATAGAGAGCGTCTTTGAATGGCTTGATAGAATTCTATTCAATACACAATGGCTCATTTTTGGCATTCTACAATAAGACACTTGAACATAACTTGTGATCATGCTTACTATTAATTATTGATTACCTTTATAAACCATCCAAACCTACCTTCAAATTCTGTAATATGTGGACAAAGCATGACCTCTTCATCGATTTCCTTCGAAGTGCATGGACATCAAATTCAGCCGACCCATGGACTAGATTTTGGAGTTTATGCAAAAACATAACCAAAATCTCAAGGAATAAAATTGGAAAGTCTTTGACAACATACAAAAATAGATTAAGGCATAGGAACAAAAGGTATCCCTCCTTGAAAATCTTCATATCAATGACACCTTAATGATAGCTAAAGAAGACCTCAAACAAGCCCAACTAACTCTCAATGACTTCATTGCTATGGAAGATGATTTCTTAGCATAAAAAGCTATTGTAATTAATCTCAAAAAAGGTGACAAAAATACAAAATACTATAATACTTGCATCAAAAAGAAGAGGGAATATAAAGCCATTGGTTGCAAGCAAAGGAAGACATAATTGAAGATGGTTTCAACTACTACAAGTCACTTTTCTAGAACAAGAGGTAAATCGAACCTATTTTGTGATGACTTATTCAATACTAACATTATTGGGTATGCTATTGGACTTAGCATATACTCCAATGAAGGATAAAATTTGGAATATCCTTGACTCTCTCTCTATGGGTCAAAAGTCAGGACCGATGGTTACACAACACACTTCTATCAACACTCATGTCATTGGATTAAATGATGTTATCTATTATCCAGGCCTTCCTTTAGGGTAATGACATGCATAAATTTTTTAGCTCCGCAACCATCACTCTCATCCCAAAGTTTAACAATAAGTATAATTGGGAACATTTTAGGCTCATCAATCATCAATCATAAGCAAAACCATCAACAAAATTATGTCCACTCATCTCCAACCATACCACCCAAAACTCATTTCCAAAAATTAAATACTTTCATTGGGAGGAACATAACGAGTATATTCTATTAGCATAAGAGCTTATCCTAGACTTTAATAAAAAAAGTAGGGGAGGAAACTTCATTATAAAACTAGATATGAAGAAGAATTTTATACCATCAATCAATTTCATCATGGCAATTTTGGAAGCTAGGTTTTCAAGAGAAATTATGCTCCTTGGTTAATAGACTACTCTCAAACAACTACTATTATATCATCGTCAATGGTGAGGCACATGGTTTCTCCAGAGGATCAAGAGTCATAAAGAATGGTGATCCATTATCTCCATCCCTTTTTATACTAACACTTGATTATTTCTCTAGAATGTTGGTTGTAACTCATTACTACAATAGAGCAATCAACTATACAACCAAAAGAAAAATCAATATATCACATTTGGCATTTGCTGATGACTTATTACTATTTCACAATGGATCCAAAAGATCAATCCAAAGAATTGTTCTCATTCTTAATACCTTTGAAGCAATCTCTAGGATGACCTTCAATGAATCAAAGTGTTTGATTATATTAGGAAACATTGCAAAATGGACTAGAAATGGATCAAAGACTACACTGGTTTCACCTATTCCCACCTCCCATACACTAGTTTCATCCATTTCAACCTCCCACTCATATACCTTGGAGTATATATACATAAAGGATGATAAAAAGCATAATACTTTGATGGTGTTATAAACTATATTCAAGACAAAAAATCAATTCATGGGAGAATACTCCCTTATCAACTGCAGGGAGGATTACTTTACTATAAAGTATTCTCAACTCAATCCTCTTTATTCCTTATAAACCAAGTTAATGATAAATCATACACAAATCAAGATTGAAAGAATCTTTAATAGATTTTTATGAAGTAGGAAAAATGTTTCTATACATTGGGTGAGTTGGAAAATGATATGCAAACCAAAATGGGAAGGAGGGCTAGGATTCAGAAGACTCTATTCACATCAACAGATGAAACTATGGATCAAATTGAGGTAAAATGATTCCTTATGGACCCAAATCCTATTTAGCAAATATTGTGAAGACCCTTCCAACTATGATTTAGCAATGAAAAGGTGATCTCTTAGAAGAGCTTATTGCACCATAGAAAAGAAAAATTTATTTTCTAGGATATGAGAATGGTGCTCAGTTTTTTAAATGATCACCGGTTTTCTAAGGTTTACTATCAAATTTATAATAGAACCTTCTCTGATCAAGTCAAAGTTTGTGAATTCATCATTGATGACAATTGGAACATCTGAAAGCTCAATGAAATTCTTCCTAAAGATGATCTAAAAAAGGTATCTAACATTCCTCTTATCCCACATACAAAAGACAAATTAATGTTGAAATGTCAAAATGTTAAGCTCAGTTTGGACACATGGTTCAGTGGATGACTCTATACAAAGCTACTTCAAGGACTGGAATAATTCTAATCATTACAGCAAGAATGACCATATTTACATTATTCCACTAATTTTTGTATGATTTATTTGGATGGCAAAGAACTCAAGAAAGCATGGAACCCAGTGAGAAGGTGTGATGGATACAATGCCACACATCAAAAACCATATTGCTAAAGTTGAAGCTACAAATCTATTTAGCATCCCATTAAAACTAGGGAGAGAAGCCAAGATTGTTTCAACCACTTCTCATACATTGAACAAACCAAAAATTGAATGTATTAAGATAAACATCAATGGAAATTTTAGGATAATAGACAAACCAATAGGTGTTAGAGGTGTCTTTAAAATACACATAGGCCAATGCATCTTTCTATTCTCCATCCCTTGGTATACAATGAATGCTCTTCATGTTGAAGCTTTAGCCCGCCATACAGCTCTAAAGTTAGTAGCCTCCCTCCATTTCAAAAAAAATCTAGATTGAAATAAATTCTTCAATGCTTTGCAACTACATTTCCACTAATGACCTCTATCTCTGGAACATTACTTACATCATTAAGAACATCATGTTGATGTCTAAATAATTTTCAATTTGATTCAACCACATCCATCGAGAGGGAAACAAACCTGCAAACACTTTGGCAAAGATGGGATCTCTTGTGAATGGACCAATCTTCTCACAACAACTTTTACCCCAAATCCTCCATACATACACTCAAGAGTGACTTACTAAAGCTGCCTTATGTTAGAAGCTTGTAATGCTCTTTATTTTCCTTATCTTAACCTTTGATTATACTTTTATTTTTAATTCATAGTAAAAATCTTCTTTAAAAAATCCATAGATAGGATAAACAAAAGAATGAAAATTCCCACCTTCAGGGGTGCTTGAATTGCTTGGTAATAAATTAGGAGACTATCAGAAAAATGAGATGAACTTGTGTGCACATTTGATTAAATTGCCTCCTTCTAAATCAATTGATGGACTAAAGTTTGGTGAACTCCTTATCATGGCTTGGTATTGAGATGAAATGGGTGGTTAGGGAGGGGAAAATAAAATTCAATTTGCTTAGTGGAGCTTAGAAGAAATTAGCCAACCTTTGAATTTGGAAACTTAATGGCCTATTTATAGGAAAGAAGCAAACTTAAGCTTATCCCATGGTTGAGCTTGGTTTAGCATTCATGGAGGTAATTTTTGTCTAAGGTGTTGTTGGGGAGGTGCTAAGAATTTATTCAATGAGACACATGGTTCAAAGATGATCCCTTAGTCAAATATGATTGGAGTTTGCCATCATTCTTAACTCCTCCATAGATAAGCTTAAACAAGCTTGAATTGAAGTGACCCATGGGAAATGTGATGGGTTTTAGTTTAGGCTAAAGGAAATAATATTTTTTTCCATTTGTTAAAATAGAAAAGGAATACTAAAGATTTTTGGTATTGTTCAATTTGACCCATGTTTGGCCCATTGATTTGACCTACAAAGGTTGGTCAAATCAAGTATGAATTAGAGTATTAATGTGGACCTCATCCTATAGCTTCATGTTAAGTTTGAGTGGAATATTTCACTATTTGGTTATTCAATTTTACTTCTAAAATAAAACTTGCTAATTTAAGATCAGTTTGGACACATGGTTCAATGTATTTGATTGACCCACATGGAGTGGTCAAATCAACTTCCCAACAAGATATTTTGGCATATTCTTGGTCATAATGATGCTCAAGAGTTTAATTTATTATAAAACTAGGTTGGTCTAGTTGAAGCCCTAAGTGGCATGCTGATGTTATTAAGTTAAAGTTATTATCATGACTTTTGGACTTGGGCCAACTAAAATATGGAAATTTTATGAGATATAAAGAAAAATGGC